>CAEFZY010002035.1:0-34087 GCA_903066815.1 Brachyrhaphis roseni
ACTATGTGGTGGCTATACGGACCTCTACTGATCCCAGGGCTGTGGGGACTCTTGAGGCCCTGAAGTTCTTCGGTTGTGTTCCCTAAGGCGCTGTTGTGTCTCTGTCTGTACTCCTTGTGTTATGCTTTCTGTTGTTTTTATTCCATGTATCCTTTGTATTCCTTATATCCCCTGGCATTTATTTATTTATTTAATTTATTTAATTTTTGTTTTGTTTTTCTCATTTTCCCCCTTTCTGTACATTGTATTAACATTTAGATACAATAAAAAAAAAATCTCTCTCTCCCTCGCTCCTCCTGCATCCCTGTTCTTTTTAGCACGCAGCGCCCCCTTTCTGACCGGAGGACCGCTGCCACACATCTCATTCAACATACACACCACTTACTGAGCTATCATCCCATACAGTGGAGACACTTTCTGCAACATATTCCTACGGTTTTGGGGATGTAGAGACAATTTAAATAGTCAGGCAGAAAGTCAAAGCCCCTGGGTATTCATAATAAAAACAAGGAGTCACTGCAGATGTAAAGAGATTACATTGCTAGCTTAAAGTACAGAAGCAGTTCTTTATCATCAAGGACTCTTATGGGAAACTGTGATTCGTTGTCTGTACTGATCAACTTCCTTAAGAAGTTTTGATTTGTATGAACAGTTGAGCACGGTTTGCTAGGAGATCAATGTCCATTAGTGCATGCTCAGCTGTCAGCTTGTTCTCTCAGCATCTCCTGCAGTGTTGATGTTGATTTGTTTTGCCTGTGACTTCTCGGCAGTCTTCCATCTCTTTTTGAGCACCATCTCCCTGTATTTTTGTCCATGTCAGAGTCTGGGTCACTGTGACCGCTTTGCTTCTCTCGTCAGCGATGTCAGTGTACACAGTGCGACTATACCCACGCCGGCTGACTAGGCATGTCTGTTCATGTCTGTTTGATGCTAGATTTCTGGGCATTGCTCCAGGCAGTTAAGTTGTCACAAATGTCACTGTCATTTGGTCATTTCTAGTGACTCTAATCCCTCAACATTGTTCAAGTCTCACAGAAGCTGCTGACTTCAGTCACTTCATGTCTTTAATAATGTCTTTGTTTTTTTTTTATCTTTTTAATCTGAAGACTCACTCTTTTCATCATTGATCAGCTAACACTAGCCACTGAATAAAACCAAAAAAAAGTGCAAAACAAAACAATTAAACTTTCGTCATGACTGTGCAACTACTACAGCGAAAGTCTTACCCAATGGTTGCTTTTCAAATAAAATATTTGGCTAAAGTTTTGTTAAAACCCTTAAACTTTTGTCTAATGAAGCAGCACTTCATTCTTCTCCAACCTCTTATGTGTTGCTTCTTAGCAAATTATGAAACCAACCGGATAAAAATGTAGAACCTAATATGAAAATGGTGATTGTAAGCTGACAAGGTTTTTTAAAATCAAACAAAATCCATCAATTGTACCTATTCCTCAGAATACACTGTAGACATGGAATAGTTTAGTAATTCTTTCTTGACAAATTCACAATTAAAAGCAAATGAAAAAAAATATATATATATTGATCTTGACTGCACTCCTTTAAATTAAAAGAAAACTATTCAGGAGTGTAGAAAAATAACTTTTTCTGGTAATTTCTTTTGTTTCATATGACCTGAGTGATTAGAGTTTTCTATTTTCATGGTCTAAGAATCACATCATTTTTATCTTTCCCTCAAGTAATACATATAAATTTTGTATTTTGTGTGTAAATCTACAACTGTAAATCTACCTTGTTTGTGAAGATTAATGTGAAAAGTCTCAGGCTCCAGTGCAGCTGCTGATTAACTACATTTTCTTTGCGCCCACACTCCTTGCTCCTCCGCCTCCTGTGGTTCACATCCTTGTTTGCAGGTTGATTTATAAGGCAATCCCTCTGTAAATCAATTCGTGTTCGCATTCCAAACATAGTCTTAGCCACCTGTCAGTCAGATGGCTAAAACCGCTCCAACCCTCCTGCGTGAGCCGTGACTTCGGTTTCTAGGAGAGATGCAGCCAATCAAATGGTGTTAATCCCAAATGATTAATATATTGTGGGATTGAAACTTGATTCTCCCACCAATTTTCACAAATGCAATTCGGTATTGGTGAGAAATGATAATATGCAGATTCACAGCAGGAGAAAACACAGAGAGGAGAAAAAAAAAAAAGTGACTTTGGTTTGTTTTGTTCTTGCCAAATAATGTGTTGATTGAGTTCGAACACTCTAATTGAGTTCATCCAGATTAATGCAGCTCTCTCCTTTTGCTAATTAAACTGACATCTGTGCTATCTGTTTACTCAATAAGAAAACATATTTTTCCTCTAATGGTGAAGCCCTTTCCAACAGCTCGCTAATGGACGACGCAGGGACCTGCAAGTGGATGAATTTAGATGGACCATCTCTTCTTTCTACTTCTATTTGCAAGCAGTAAACAGGGCCTGCCTGAGGATTATTGGTCTGATTACAGCCTGATTGAGACTATGCCTGCCAGTTTGTATACAATCAGCACTGCAGTGGACAAAATAATACAAAAGCTTTCTACCAATTTGTTAACCCTATCCCATTGCCATAGTGACTAAGGACATAAACAAGTGAGGTCGTTTCATATTGTTCAGGGATAATTTGTGTGATTACAGAAAAAGGAAAGCTCAGAAAAAGTAAACATCAATTCAGGAACTAAAAGGGATTATAAAGTACTTATCACTGTGAAAGAGCAATTAGAACACCAGGTGAAATGAATTAATTCAAACTTTGAAAGTTATTTTTTGTGCCCACGTTAATCTTTGAAGACAGTAAATGCTGTTATTTGGCCAGTAGAAAAATGTTTGGTTTTGGTTAGGCTCTGTTGCTTAGTCTTAGTTCATCAGATGCAACAATCAGAAACTGTAGATGCATGTGTGTGTTGCAAAGAAGTTAAATTTTAATGTTCACAATTCCATCAGGTTTATAATCTTAGTAAAAAAAAATAATAAAAAACAAAAAAACCCTTTTAAACTTAAATTTTTTTCATCACAATATAAGAAGCAGAGAAAACAGTTATTCAAGATTCAGAATTTGTAAAAAAAAAAAAAATACATCAAAAAGTACTATTATTTGCTAAGTACTAGTTAAAAACAATATTCATTCACTACTGGTTGACTGCAACAAAATGCGCGAGCAGAAAAAAAGAACACTTTTTCCAACTTAAACATAACTTATCTTAAAAATTAGCAGTGAACAAACATTTAGATTACATTACATGTAATACAAGTCCAAGAATTCTCAACTTATGAGGTTCTCAGATGCAGATCTAAAATGAATTGTGTAAATAGTGAGCACCTTTAAGAAATAAATCAATTAGTAACTAAAAACTTTGTTTCTGTCTTTTCTGTGGGTAGATATAAACAGCATTAATGCGAACAATGGTAATCATCAATAAACATTTGAATTTATTATGAATTACTTCAAAGTTGTTTTTTTCTGGCTTTCTAAGTTAAAAAAAATATAATTTTCAAAATTAATTCATGTTTTACCCGGCTACACATCTGTTATAGAGCGCTCGACTTGGATTAGAGTTTGTTTGAACTAGATCTAGTTGTGTAGCTTAAAGCTCACCTCAGGGCCGTGCGGGCTTTGTTTCAATGTTAGAAGAGAAGAAGAAGTTAGTGTGCAGGATCTAAATGGAAGAGAATCAAGGGTATCAAAGAAACAATAAATAAGCCATGTTTTCAAAGTGGAATGCCACCATTTCCTGAACTACAATAAAAAGCATCTGTATGTGATTTAAGACAATATACCTAAGTATGTGCTTTTCAGAGCATCTGTGTGGGCGTGTTTGAACCTTTCCAAGCAGATTCTTTAAACAAATGTACTCTCAAGTCTCGGCTGCCGGAGAGGATGATGACTGTAATCAAGCCGTTGCCTTTCCATCAGCGGTGCTCTAAAGCAGCACTGACATTTCCAAAGGTGTGCGCTAGAAGGAATTTTAAAACTCTGTGTCACGCCAACTCTCTTAATGCCTTGTCTTTTTTGCCTTAAAAGCTGCTTGACATTTTCTGCCAGGGGTCCTGAGAGATTTAGTGCAGCTTTTAAAGATTAATTTTTTTTCCCGAAGTTTAATTCATTGTTTTGTATTTTTCTCAGCTCTGTGTTATTTGTTTCTTGAAAGTTTTTGCTTTTGTTGGGCAGATGTCGTGAAATGAACTCCTTCTGAGTTGGACAAATGTGTTCTTTTTTTATACTGAAGATAATAAAGTGAACAGAATTGAGAATAGGAAGATTATTTTTCCAATGCAGTTTTCTTCTAATGAGGTATGTGCTAAAATTTAATAGGTACAATAGAAATGCCAGCTGTACCCGACCCTGACCAGAATAAATCAGCTCTGTCTCTTGTCAAATTAAAAATCTCATGGTAATTTAAACTGATAGAACATCTGATCACTCTTTGCTCCTCATTAAAGTTTTTCTTTCTTTCCTCTTTAGAGTAGCTGTTGTCCTCCTCTATCCTTACTCCTTTTTCTCGCTCACTAAGGATCATCCAGGCACCAGAGACATGCTCAGAATCGATTGTCTGATTAATAGTGGAGACAAACACAATTAAAAATTGATTTGTGGCTCATTATTGACCAAATGTAAATAATTAACCAAGGTTTCAGTGTCTGCCTGCAGGAGTCTGTTTTTGTGTGCAGCTATGGGATTCTGGGATTAAGAACTTTTTCTTCATTCACATTTATTGTGACAACTGTGGAACCGACAGCACAAATACACACATCTGCACCCAAAATAATGTGAATCTTTTGTTCGGGGCCCCTTCCATTATCCTTCCAAACAGCTGGGAACAATGGAGGTGGCGGGTGGGGTAAATACCAAGGGTGTGCCACGCTTTAGGAGTGGTAAAAAAAAAAAAAAAACATAAACAGAGGATTTTTTATGATGGTGATTGTATTAAAGGAAGGGTGGGAGGCAAAGCGCATTAATGACAGATATTTACAGTCCACTTTAAAGAATGCATAAATATAAAGGTTTATTTAACTTTTATTTACCAATGATTTACCATCACTAAGGTTAAGAATCTCTTTTTCAATGAATGATTAAATGGTAATTCAAATCAACATGAATGCCTGAAACATTTTCACATAGCACAGTTAAGTACTGTGTGTAGTAAGGAAATTTTTATTTGTTAGATGAGGACTGATGAAGCGCCAGTGTTTAAACATAAACACTGCAGATTGCATTAAAATGAGAACACGTAAGGTATGCAATGAAAGAAAATATACTAACGGAGTGAAAAGAAATTCATGAGTGAAACTCAATTAAGATCCCTCTGAGAAGTGTTGCAATGGACTGAATGATACTGAATCCAGCTGCTGTCTAAATTTTGGCATCTGTGTTGGAGCCAGTTAGCAGATGGCTGATGGAGTCTTCAGCCACATTTCGGACAACTAGGAAGATGTGGAGGAGGGAAGTAGGCGTTCTGTAAACAGATTCAAAGGTAAAATGACAGAACAGGGATGCATGTCTGAGAACAGGGACCGGGCGCTAGTAGTTGGAAAAACCTGGAAAAGAACATCACTGGAGAGCAGCTGTGTAACTACATGGAAATGATGCGAGTTTGACAGTTTGAGTAAACCCGAGTTAAAGCAACCATGGGAATGAATTACTGTTTTGACTATTTACCAGTGCACAATAAAAACAGCAATATTATTTCTTTAACCCAAAGGCTTGGAATCTGTTGTTGGACATTTTGACTAAACAATGGTTCAACATATACACTAAATATTAGTGTATTTATTCCTTTAACTGTCCAACAACATGACACAATTTTACTGAGCTCTTAGATAGAGTGAGATAAGAAATTAAAAGATGGCAATTATTATGTTGATTAATAATATTAATATGACTGGGTTGCTTAATCACTTTATGTGACACTAGACAACAAGTTTGTTTTAGGGGCACATATGTTCTTGCAACAACATGGCTTCCTGTCTTGGGTGGATCTGAAGTCTTACTAGGCACCTACATCTCCTGCAGCGACATGAGAATAATGTGGGCATAGACAATGGATAACTGGATAAAATCATTATCTGAAATATTGCTAATATATATATATATATATATATATATAACTGCAAAATTGCCAAAAGCAGTAAAATTATCGAGAGTTAGAAATTGTCGAGAGTTACCCTAAGCAGCCAAAATTCCCATTCAAAGCATGCTATTTTTAGTAACTGTTTAGCGTTTTATTTCTTATGTTACAAATTCGTCCTTACTATATACTTTCTTAT
The DNA here is from genome assembly GCA_903066815.1 of Brachyrhaphis roseni. Classification (NCBI taxonomy): domain Eukaryota; kingdom Metazoa; phylum Chordata; class Actinopteri; order Cyprinodontiformes; family Poeciliidae; genus Brachyrhaphis; species Brachyrhaphis roseni. Next base: position 6,264 of record CAEFZY010002035.1, read on the forward strand.
TCTTATTTTCATGTATTTACCTTTGTGTTAAAATACATGGTTCCACATATTATCAGCTTGCTTCTGCTACACAAGAAGTTCTTCACGTTTCCTATTGCTTCTCAGCACAAGGTTAAAAAATCTTGTGCGTTTCAGTATTAGTCTGTGGAGTTTTCATGGAGAATTTCAGTGGTCCTGTGTTATAAGTGTTTCCCTGACAGTTTATCTCTGAAATCTCTTTAACAAACATTTCCAACATAAACCTGCAAAGAGAAGGCCTCTTTGAACTGCCTGCAGCCATTCACAAATCACAAGTGGAGATGACAGTGTCCAGCACAGTTGGACATTGCAACATCAGCCCTTTCACAAAACAGGTGGAGAGGTCAAAAAGTCACCTTAATCTTGCATTGAAGTGCTTGGTGAAAGCGTTTTGTGTTGGCCTGTGATTTACTGGCGACCTTTGCAGTCTGTACTCTTCCCAGGTGGACATACTGACAGCTGGAGAAAAGCACCTGCCTGACCAAATTAGGGATTTGAACAGTATGGAAAAAAATCACTTAATGAAGGACAACTGAGGGCGTAATTCCTAACAACTGATAATACACTTTTCACTTTGTATTGTGGGTTCAATGGTTACTTGTTCAAGAAATGTTCTTTAATCCTCCCAAATTGAATTCTTTGTTAGGTATTGTTATCTTGTGTACATTCATCTAAAGTTTTATCGCAGCAGCTCTCATGACTAATCAATCGTCCACCCTGGCAAGCCCAAATCTTTTGTTTGATGCAAATGCCCCAGCTAAATGTTATTTAGAAAACTGGTCTGTTGACTTGATCACAGAAAAAGCCCATGAATCATCAAGGGTTGGATAATCTGGTGGAACTGAAGAAGTGTTTCATTTTCTTCCTTGGTGATATAAAACAAATAAAACAAACTTAAAAGCAAAGCAACTTTTACATGAACTTTGTTAAAAACCCCCAAAAACAACAAAAAAAAAAAACCACGCATGTGATCGTCTCCCTCCACTGTCTGACATTGAACCAGATCAGTTAGGGTTACCTGAGTCAAATTGGTAATTTCCAGAATAATAAGAGAGACTTTACTAAATGTGAAGTTTACATTAATTTCATTAATGTTTTGCATATTCACATTTGTTTATATGATTTGGGTATTCTTCCATCCCTACTACAGCTTACTAGATGTTTGGCCCATTGCTCCAGACAGACCAGATGTAAAGGAGGCAGATTTTAAGCTGTGTTGCTCACAAACCTATTCAGCTCCATCCTCCAATCTTTTATGCAATGGAGATCAGGGCATGGTGTTGGTCACTTAAGAACACTGACTTAGATGTCTTTAAGTAATTTTGCAACTGATTTGTTGCCGTGATTACCGTCATTATTCATTCAGAAAGCCCATTTGTGCCCAAGCTTTAACTGGACAGATGATGTCTCTAGACATTGCTTCTTTTTTTCTATAAAACGCTCATTTCTTATACTGTCATCTTGTTTGTGAAGGGCACCAGTCCCTCCTGCAACAAAACTCCCAAACAGCAACCTCATTTGTCGCAGTTGGCAAAGTTTCCTTAAGCTTGTCAGATTTTCATTCAAATGAAGCAATGGTCACTAAAAGTTTTAATTTTAGTTTAATCAGATAACTGGACAAATCTAAAATAAAGAACATGAGTGCATCTTTTAAGTTGTAATCTGTCTTTTTATGTTGCATTCAAAGTGACAGATTCTTTCCTCCCTGAGTGGCCTTTACGTGAATTTTGCTACAGGAACATTTTCACTTTGGATAATGATACCCTCGAAACATCTTCAATCAGTATTTTTCCAATGTCTGTTAGATTTTTTCCTGGGTTGATTTCACACCAAAGCATCTTCAGTATTTCTCTCCTTCCTGAAATGTAAGGTGGTTAGACATTTTTTATGGTTTCTGAAGGACTTTTTCTGACATTATTAGAAAAAAAAAAAGAATCCTTTTGATGATCCTGTGAGCAGACAATACTGTGAGAAACTGAGAGAAATTTATGGGTTTTTTTAACCTTACATTTTAATATGGGTTTTGGAATATTCAGATACTAAAAAAAATATTTTTGCTTTAAAAGAGAAAAATCAGAACTTAACAATTCTTTTTTGTCAGCTTCAGATTATTTTACTCTAATACTTTTTCTTGACAACCCCCAAATGCTCTGTGGTGTCACAATATAGGGTTGCAACTTTAGAGCCAACCTAATCCTAATTCTGAACATGTGGTCATTTTCTCAATGGGGAGTTAAGCTACTACTGTGATCTCCTCAGGTTTATAGAGAACCGTCCTTGTGAAGCACTACAATATTGTTGACCCCAAATCAATGTCTCTCGCCACCCAATTGATTTCACTTCTTTCTGTAACTCTCTACTGCACCAATTTTATTATTTTAACTTAGTTTTACATTCAACTCAAAAATCTAATTCTAGCGAACCTCACAACTAAATATTTTCTGGAAAATTCCAAGATAAGTTAGTTGATATCCTTTGATTTTCTACACATTCTCTAAAGAAATCCACACTTCATCCATCTATCTCACCTCACTGTCGCCTCTGACATTTTCCACAACTAAGCACCCCACCTCCTCACAATTACACATCATTGTGTTGTCAATGCCTCCATCGCCCTATTTGGTTCAAATGGAGGAGAGGGTTTGACAGTTTGTCGGGCCAGAGAAGATAAGATGGCCATTTAGCAGACGGCTGTTCGCCTATCTTCTGTGTAGATTTAATTATACTGTTAGCTCCCCTCCCAGGAAAAGCTTTGAAGTCACTTATGTCAGGAGAGCAGAGAGACTAATGTGATCTGCTTTAGTGTTGGAGCTTGAGGAAGAATTTTCAAGCAGTACAGGCTTGTAGCTTTGCTCTTGAAATTAATATGGGATGTTCTATGACTGTGCTATTGTGCAGAAATAACTTAGATCTTGATATAATATGAATGCACCACATTACAAGCCTTGTCAGAGGCAGCTGCGAGTGAGACCACTGCAGAGGGTGTATGGAAACGTCCCATCAGGACAGTGGAGTCTGTAAAACAGAAGCTGCAGTTATAGCTTTAGGCAAAAGAAACGATACCCTCATAAAATTTCATGATACAAAGTAGAGCAGGTGGGAGTGTCCTGTAATAAGCAGGGAGATTTTTCTTCAAAACCAAGAATTCATGAAGACATCCAGCTCAGACAATAAGTCTATGAGTCAATAAGTGAATACAAATGTTGAAGGAATTTTATTGGAAGGATTAGCACTTATACTCTTTGGTGTGGCAACTTTTTTAATTACAAGTGGAAGAAGAAATACAAAAGCTGCGCACTAAAGGTTGCTAATCAAAGCTGGTAGAGTTGTTTTGGACATAAAGTTAATTTTAAAATTGAATTATTCCCTCTTTCAACAGCGGAGATGTTCTTTGTACACTGTGGCTCCCTATCAGTTTTTTTCTTGTTGGTCTTTCCCTTCTCCTCCCTTGTATCTGCTGTTTCATTAAACCCTATCTATTGTTGCATTTGCTCTTTTGGAGCTTCGTCCTTTTTCTTCCTCTATCAGTTGTTTGCCAGGTGGCAAGTCTCTGAAAGCTGTCTGATTTATAGCAGTGTAAACCGCCATGCTAAACAGGAGTCCTCCTTTCGATATTCAGTAGGGGTGCACATGTGTGTATGTGGCCTTGTATTTGCCATTGTAAGGACAATTTTCCTAACTCATAGGCTACTATAATGCATGTAGGAATGTTCGGGTAATGGTTAGGTTTAGGGTGAGGGTCAGGGTTAGGGTATTGAATTGAATGAAAAAGGAATCAAAGTCAATGCAAAGTCGTAGTGAAGATAGAAGTACATGCCATGTGTGTGGGGGTGTGTGGGTGTTTTGTGTAAAATAAAATCATGTTTTGGTTTTCAAATGCTGCTTTTCCGACTTTTTGTAAATGTATTCTTTGTTGCTTCTGTTTCATTACAATGGAACTTACCAATATCCTTTCTCCTATGCTAATAGAGATAGAGAAGTTTTCGATACCAACACAGTACAGTGCAGCTTTCCTAAGAACTAAGATTTGATACTTATGACATCAGAGCAGGGGAATTTTTAATGCTTGAAAGACGACCAATATGATGCACTGTAAAAGCAGATTTTCTTGTTCTCTACTTTTTGACATGTGATTTTACCAGCTTTAACATGAATTAGCAATCATTATAAAAAGATCATGTGTACTTGATGAGAATGTGTGAGAGAATGTGTAATAGTAGCAATTATTTTTAGCTGCTTTCTAAGATTTGATGAGTACGCAAAATAACAATGTAAGACATAATAAGCTACAAGTGAATATGGCCTTCAGCGTGTTCAAGTAAATTGATACAATATGTTACGGGAAAATGTTTTCTGTAAGTGAACAGCAGAATACAATGTTGAACAAATAGAAGGAGACTGTCAGGTACCCAAAACATACAAGTACTTGGAAGAGGTAAAATATCACCATGCTACCATGTTTTAATAATGTTTATTTTTAAATAAATAGAAAAGTAAAGATACTTACAGTACAGTGGCATAAAATATGCAGCATGTTGTCAGTGCAACTGGAATTAGCCATGAAGAAGGAACTTTGTGCTTGCATAGACATAAATTCTCTTTCTGCTTTTTATGCTACCCAGCACAGCTGCAAAGCAATTAATTTCAGTATGTGCTTTATGTGAGTGCAGCTTGATGCATATGTTTGGCTGAATGTACAAGACTTAAAAGCCTCATATCAAAAATATTTTTCAATGTGGTTATGGTTTTATTGCATGCTGTTAGTCTTGTTCAAGGTCTGGCAACAAGTACATTAATAATGTAAGATTTAAAGTATAAGCTTACCTATGCATCTTATAATATTTATTTTAGTTCATTAATTTTCAGACTCGTGTAATATTGTGGAAAAAAAATAAATGAATCAATAATAATAAGAAGGAAAAGCCTTGGAACAAAAAGCCAAAACCTATGAAAATGAGATTGCATGTGTCTAATCATGATGCTTATGCTGAATTTCATTTGTGTCCCACTTCAAGAAAAGACCACTGTCTTCCAGCAACGGAAGCATCAGAATCTTTTATATTGATCATGGTTTAGTATCTCTGCATTCTGCACTTAGATGATTTCAAAGTTATCTATTGAGTCAACAGTGAATTCTTTAAAGGGACAAATTCAAGTTTTTGAAATGAGATTCTGGTGAAAGATCATGAGCAATCTCAGGGATGCACTAAGCAACTCTTCAGATTTTTATTTGGTTTAAACAGATTAGATTTTCTTACAGGCTGATGGTAACCAGAGAATGTGTCTACCAGCTCAAAACAACTTCAGTCTCATAAGTTTCATTGTGATTAATATTAATGTTGTATAATGAGCCATTAACATTTGTCATGTCTGCATCAGATCTTTACAGCTATTAAATTTTTAACCATTCCTGTGACATTTCAAGTGATTTGGGGCCCATGCCTTGGACCATCTCTGTTAACAGTGCAAGTAAATTCACTGAAGATAGCTCTTTTTGATACCACAGTTCAGTATCCAGTCATCTTACTCGTTCTGAACATAACCTCATACAATGTGAGTGAAATGCAGGCTTGTAGCTGATTAAAGTGGAAGTATATCTGTTCTGAAAAGTCTACCTGCTGAAGCATATAGTTATAGACAAGCCTTTAATGTTTCAAACGGTTTGATGTGATCATTAGTTGAACATCACAGGCAGAAATTTTTGTCGTTTCAAAGAATACAAGATATGTGTCTGGAGAACAAGGATACTGGAAAAATGTCTTTTGATACTTACAGTATTGAGGATATGGCATAACCAAAATGCACGTATTCTGCCAGACACGATTACAAATAGTTAGTTTAAAAATATTTTTGTTTTCATATTTTATTATCTTCAGAATTTTATTCTTTAACAGTATTTATATAATTTTTAGCAACCAATGATGGCACAATTATGACACTATGATGGTTCAATTTTCCCAAGACGGAGATGTTTTGCTTTGCATCGATGTTTTAGAGCTTTTCTGTAAACTGCCATTTTTTTGTTCTCGCTACAATTCCTCAGACACAGATCACGGATCCTGGGGTATGAATCTGCATGCACAAATTATGAGTCAAAGCGTGGTTCATAAACCAAGAGCAAAGATTTACGCTTAGTCTTTTTGCACCCCTTAGTTGACCATAGGGGGTCTCAGTAGGAGGTCATGCAGTGAAAGAAAAGGAAGACGGAGAGGGAGGAGAGACTCACATTGTTTTTGATATCTGTGTGCACCAGGGCTGTTTTAATCCTGTGCCTACACATTACAGCATGTGACTTTTTGTCAGTTTTGTTTGGATCTATAACCAATTTTTTGTAGAGCATATTCTGTGTGTGCAAATGTTCAATAAAGAAATATTTGCTTGTTTACACTGTTTATTGAAATCCTTTCTGTCCTCTTCTCTCTTGTGCTTCATATGATTTGTTGACATAATAGCGTCCTTTCTCTTCAGCTAATTTGGGGGAAGTTTTGCAGGGTGCTCTATTATTTTGGTAATTTCTTCTAGTCTCTTTTTAGATTTTCCTGCACAGCCAGAACATTGCATCATTTTCTGGGAGTCTTAGCAAGAGAATTTTGAACACAAATTGGGATGCAAGTGTTCCAGGTCTTGGCTGTACGTATGTCTGACTGCCTGTCTTCCCTGAGCGTCTGCCTGCCTGTCAGCCGATTGGCCTCTTGTCTCCTCTCTGTTTCCAACATTTTCTCGCTGAAATATAAAGGCAGCAAAAAGGTGCTTGGTTGCTAAGGTAACCGATCTCCCAGTGATTTCAGGATCTTTGGAAAGTGTGTTCAAGAAGCCAGTTTGAAGTTGAGATTTTTTTTCTATTTTTTATTAGAGAGAGAGAGAAACTAAAGTCAAATATTAGGTGGACAAGAATTTTAATAATGGAATTTAAATTATCCAAAAATTAATAGTGGATTTTCTGAAAACTAGAATTTTGTAACACAATAAAACAATATTAAGTAGCAAAAGAGACGGCTTGAATTATAAAAATCTGCTGCTTATTGTTCCTGACCTAAAGGTTACTATGCTGTTCATTAACTAGCACTTTACTGATTAATGCTTAAGTACAGATTTTGTTTACCATTTAAAGATGTAAAGCTCACCAGTTGGATTCAGTTGCTAAGCTCCCCTCAAAAAACTATAATGGATAAAATTCTGTCAAAACCAACTAAACACAATCATGTGCAATACAAGCACTGTGTAGTCTAACAGTGTAGCAGTTTTAGTGATTTATAGTATAGAGTATGTAATTTGATTTATCCATATTATGACACAGTTTATTATGACACATGATTGTATAAGATATATCATGAAGAGATAAATTCCATATTTCCTTTTGAAAAAATCTTAAATTCAGGATTTTGGTAATTCTGCACCATTCTTCATCATAATGATGGTGTTGGCCTCGAAAACCAATTTCCCTCCTTCAGAAACCTTGGCCTACTGTGATGCTTACACTCCAAATGATGTGAACAGCGATCCTAGCAAGTTTTTTTTAATTTTCTGAATGACATTCTCCAAAGCATCATGAGCAAAGACAATGACTTGCTTAGAATCTCAACCGACATTAAACCAAATCATCTTGTTAAATCTGAGATGTCACATTTCCACCGTTAATCACATATAATCACATGCCAAATTAACACCAAGAACCAAACTTAATACTGCAGAGAATGGTTAGAGGTTAATTGGTTTGTTAATTGTTCCTCAGTGACAAACTGATAGTTTTGTTTTCATTCTTTTTTTTTTTTCAAGCAACCTCCATTCACTCGCTTCCTCTTAAGTCTGGTAAAAATCTCATCCAATAATTCACTGAAGCAATTAAATTCCTGCAGTTGGCCAGGTCTGGTTGGGAATAGTGCTCCATCACGTCACAGTGAGGTAGCTGCGGTGGCTCTCTGTGACTTATAGTCTTGTTGCAACATTCATTAAAGATAAAACCCCTGTGTTGGCTCAGATTCTCATGGTTAGGAGACTGGCAAAATACCAAATTATAAAGATCTTCATATTTTATTAGAGTTTGTTGAATAAAATAGTGGCATTAAAACACAGTTTAGCTTGGAGGTAACCCTTCCAGTCCAAAAAATTGTGTGTTTTGTGCTCATTATTAAACATAAGTTCTTAAAGAATGTCTTAGTTCAGTTTTGCTGCATGTAGCTGTGTAACATCATAATATTGAGCTTTCAGATTTTACTCTTGGTTATTTTTTTTTTGTTTGGTTCCATTGAAAATATATATATATAACAAAGGCTATTAATAATTTGAGGCTATCAAAAGTATCTTTGCTAAGTGGATCCCACATTCTCTTTTTTTCTTCCTCTTGCTGAATCATAGTTTTACACAAAAACACCATCATGTGTGACAGTGAATTACTTGCATACTGATTTATGTGTGTGTGCATGTCAGTGTGTGTGGTTGTGTGCATCCATAACCCATCTCTGGGAATGCAGGCTGCTCTATTTTTGTGCTTCACATTTCTCATCAATATTTCACTCTTTCCTTGACTCATTCTCTCGCTCTTCTCTCAGAATAAGGTGTTATCTATGCTCCACCAAACACCATTGATGGACTGGCTGGCTGGCTGGAATCCCACTGGGACCGTATGAGTTGCGTCTGGTGCTACAGAGAAACTGCTACTGCCAGATGGCTGCAAACAATCTTTTTACTCTTTTTTTAACCTTTATTTACACACACTTGGTTGACATAGTCCAGCACATGCTTACATACTTTTCAACTATTCACAGAGGACTTGTCCAGCACAACTAATGCTTGACACCAGGTCATTTAGCAAATTCACAGCAGCAGCCAGAGTCAAGGGCAGGTCAAGCTATTCTAACAGTTGATTGTAGTTTTGTCCATTTCCCTTGCCTCAAATCATATGTCCCTGCTGTGTCAGTTCAAGCTGTCTCGTCAACACTGATGTCACTGCAGAGAAAAAAAGAGACACGGGGGGGCAAATGGGCAAGGACCTCATGTGTTGCACTATAATCGCCGCATACTTGCACACTGATGAGTTAGACAATAGAAATCTACCAGAAACTTCAAAACTTTCACCCCACAACAGAAAGTTATCAGTTTATGTCACTGCTTTTACTGTTATCCTTACTGGTGAAATAGTTATTGGCTTTACAACATATGATGGTGTCTACTATGCTGACTCTCTTTCAATGTTGATTTATTTCATGCAGGGTCATGAAAGTATAATTATGTGGAACAAGTTTGTAAAATCAGTCTTGTTCGTATAATAAAAAGACAAAAAAAAAAAATCATTAATAAAATGATAAATAACCTGGTTGCAGAAGTGTCCATAACCTAATATTCATATTTTGTTTAACAATATTTGGACCCTGCAACATTTGATCAGATTAAGAGGATATTTTGGACTTACTGTGATATGGAAAAATTCAATTTTTACATTTATTTTTAGCTTTTTCGTACACACATTAAGATTCTATGTTACCACTGAATGGTGTTTAAAACTGTTCATTTTCCTTCCACCATGACAAAAACCTTAAAAAAGTTACATTTTGGTTTCCCCAGACATTTAAAATTCTAGGTGTTGGGTAATTGTACCCAAACATGGATATCTTAATACCATATTTAAAATGAGTCAAGTGAATTGTGTGGCAAATTTATAAAGTACTATAAGGATATTATTAAGCAGTAAGAATAAGTAACACCTGAGATACTGAAGTAATTGTTGAGGCTTGTTCATATAGTTTAGTGTTTGTGATTTATTGTTGTCACAAACAAAAATAAAAAAATTAAAAACATTTTAAAATCTAACACTTTCGTCTTTTATTTAGCCGAAATGTTGTGACTGTGATTTAAGTAATACTATTATCATAGGATCAAGAAATGGTTATGTTTCTGTTGTGAGAAAACAAAAAATATTTTCTTAAGATAAAAATCTACTTTATGTTCAGAACTTTGCCTTTTCATTCTTTTATGGGGTTGAAAATAGCAAACATTTCCTTATTCACAAAAACAATGATAAATTACAAAATAAAGGTGTGTTTTCATTTGCACCTTGATGTTGATGGTTTAACTATTTGGGATCACCAAGCACAAGTCTTGTTTGCAACAGTAAAATTGGTATTATTCTGTTCTTTAAATTTAGAGGAAAATGAGAATTACTGACATCAGACAAGATCAAATGAATGAGAACGTTTTATTTAAGTATTATTAGAAAAGCAATCACATCATAAATCACTTCATAATCACATTATGAAGTTATTTATGTTCAAATAGAAACAATTTTAGAAGTCTAAAAGACCACAAAGATTGTCTAAATATGGTTAATGAAAATGTATATACTGTAAAAAAAAAAAAAAAAAAAAGACTGAAGCACGGTGGTGGCAGAATGATGCTGAGAGGACATCTTTCATTGGCAGTGACAGATAAACTGGTCAAAGTTTATGAATACAGAGCAATACTGGAAGGAAATCTGTCAGAGGAAGCAAAAGATTTGTCACTGGCAGTAGAGGTTCACCTTTCTGCTGAATAGGGCTGTAGCGATACTCTAATCTCACAGTATGATACAACACACAATATTCTGCTCCCGATATGATATGTATCACAATATTCAGCAAACAGTATGATTTGCTACATTTCTAAGATTTTAGAGGGACAGAGTGATTTTGCTGACATTTTGTGACTGGTCCATAGACTAGGATTAAATTAACTGAACTGATGGAGTAATAATGGTGTAAAAAATGTTGTTTTTGCTATATATCAGTTATACATTTGCTTTGTTTAAATGTTAATTGTGCGACTATGTGTATTTGGTTATGCACAAAAATACCCTTTTTGTCTTATTCACTTAAATTAGATAATGGAATTTTTCTATTTCATTTCATTATTTAATTAATTGCAACGGTTGTTTCATTACATGCCATTTGCCAGTTGGAGTACGAGGAATTCAAGAAGGATTTAATGTATTAATACTTTACGAGGAAAAAAAACATCGATAAATATCGCAGCCCTACTGTTGAATGACAGTTTAAGGCTCTGAAGGTTTGATCTTCAATCTGAGAACTTGTGGCAAAAATAAAATATTGATGTTTACAGATGTCCTCTATCCAATCTGACTTCCTTAAAATGCTTTGCAAAAATGAGCAAAACATTTGCAAAGCTGCTAGAGAGACACTTGAAGCTGTAATTACAGTGAAAGGTGGTTCTACAAAGGACTGAACAAGTTTCAGTTTGTTGAGTTGGTTTACTTCAACAAACTAATTCCCTAGTCTTGAAGATTTTGGTAGACTCTGACAATCTAATAAGTTCTGTCACATCAAATCAAGCATGCAGCATTTATTGGACAAACTACAAGTCATAATTACATGTCATTGTTCACAGAACAAATAACTTTGCCACATACAAAATCTATCAATCGTCTATCAACTGCTACACAATTCTTAAACAGCCAGCAGCCCACTTACAGAAAACCCCACCAGGTAGTTTGACCATTAAGCCACCTTTGAACATTTGGTGAAACTCTGGCCATGTGTGTATGCCTTAATGTTTCTTTTTTTTTTTTTTCCTTATCGTGTATAAGAATAGAGGGATGATTATAGGGGGCATTAGCCCCTCTGCGTGTTTTTATTAGGTCACACATGAGAAGCTTTATTTCATCAGAGCTGGCACCCTCCCTAGGAGTCATTTCTTTTTGCAATTTTCTGCTCGGTTTCATGTTCCATTACCGGTAGATTATGCTTTTTCTCTGTCTTGCACATTCTCCCATTCATGGATGAGCTCGAGCACAAACACATTTGCAACACTTCCTCACATCTACGGCTGCACACACATATTGTGAAAGCCTGTGATCCCGTGCACATATTGTTATTAAACTGCTACTTGCTGAATGGTGGATAGTGGCGCTTGCCTGGAGGACAGGACAGTAGTTAAACCAGCACTGATTTACTTTCTGTACAATGGAAGTAAAATCAATTTCAAAACCCATTACCTGTGTGGGTGATTTAAAGGCAATCTGAGAAAGCAAAAGTGTTTTATCACCTATTTCATCAATTTCCCTTTGTGTTTATTTGTGTGGGTGTTCTTTTTGTTTGTTTGTTTGTTTGTTTCTGAAGCAAACACAATAATATTTTATTAAGTGCTTACTAAAACATAAAATAATTGAAAAAAAAAAGGGGGTTTCACATGGTAGATGTCAACTCAAAATTATTTGATATTTATGCTGTGTCCAAAGGAAACATTGAGACTCACTGTAACTTGCTGGAGATCAAATGGCACCTGCTGCATGCTGCATCAGTTTAGTTGGTTTGCTCTTAGCTGCCTTAACAACAGTGATGAAATTCTGTTCCGCTACTGTCACCGACTAAAATCATTCCCATCTCCTTCTGCCTCACCTGGAATTTCATTCACCTTTTTTTTTTTACATCTGTGCTGTCAATTTGGTCAAACTGTTATAGAGGGAATTCACACAGAAATGATAGAGTTATTAATGTTAATGTTCTTGATGCAATAGAGGCGTCTCAGCATAGCTGGATTAACCAAGGTCTAAATTGTCACATTATCCTTTTGAATTAATTTCTGCTGCATTAGCAGCTTATTTGAATATGTAAGTGAGGTGAGTAGATATCTGAGCAGCATCATTTAAGTGTCAGATTGTTCAAAAAGCTAGTTCTCTAAAAATCCATTTGTATGGATTATGCTACTTTGAATTTGTCCTTAATATTTCACAACTAGTCCAAGTCAAAGACTTGTGATCACTGACACCCAATTCTTAAAATACAATTGCTGAAGAAAATATCACAATCTTTGGGACTTTTTTGGAGTTAGGAGATTGTGTTGTATCTTAAATCTTCCTTTTATTCTTGTGGTGATTTTTGTATTTCATAATTTCCTCCAAGAATTATGAAATAGGTGGTCCAGTGCCTGAACCACCTGCATCCCTCAGTCTTAAAACTTTCCTTTTTGATGAAGCATATAGGTAAAGAAGCGTAGGCTATCTCTGTAATTATATTCCTGTAAGCTTACGCTCCTGGCCTCTCATCCTCACTACAAGCTGCAATCTCCTCCTCTCTACTAACACATCATTTACTGTTATTTCAACATTTACCTTTATATTTTCTGTCAGTTTTTTTTTTCCTGCCTTGCTGTGACATCTACCACAAGCGGACATTGACTGAGATGATGCTACAGACAACTTCCTGTTCTCCTTCTATAGGTGATGTCCTTGGCCCTGTTCTTCAGTGTTTAACCCTTTCTCTCTTAGACAAAGCTATTGGAAAGGCTTTAAATGTTGCTAACTCTCTGACCTCTCTTTCCTATAGCCTTTAGAACTGGCTCAGAGGTTATGATGCTGTGTTTCTTTCCCAGACAGATCCACTAAAGGAGCTACACCTGCCATTTACTTTTTACTTTTCCTTAACATAGAAAGCACTCCTAGATCAGTGCTGCTCTATCATTTTGTGTATGTGCCCTGTGTTTTCAAACCCCCAGTTGGTGAATGCCCATCACCAGCTTAGTGTGAATGCCCATCTGCCCCAGTGGCAGATGGGCATTCACACTAAGCCAGGTTCTGGTGAAGGTTTCTTCCTGTAAATGGCAAAATGGTAAATGGTCTGTCCTTGTATAGCACTTTATCAAGTGCAGAGGATCCCAAAGTGCTTCACACTACATTCTGTCATTCATCCATTCACATACACACATTCACACACTGATGGTGGCAAACTACTGGATTGTAGCTTGTCACTACCCAGTAGCAGTCTGGGGGAAGCAAAGCTGCCGAGATGAGTGAAGCGTCTTGCCAATGGACACAACGACATCCAAAAACATGGTGGTCAGGTCAACTGGTCTATCTAAATTGTCCTGGGGTTTTTAGTTGTGTCATTAAACACATTAAGCATGTAGTTTTACACAACAGACTGTCTACAGTAAAAACGTTTTTCACTCTCCCTGGTGGTAGAAATTTGATTTGGTTCAGTGTAAAATATCTGTCTGAAATTTCACAAATGCAATGAAGTGTGATTTGGGGAAACTTCCCCCACCTCTTACTATTCCCATCTGGACTTTAGATACTCCCTGCCCACAAATCCCAATTTCACCCCTGGCTTGCTGCATGGCTTTAAGGCAGAGTATTGGTGATAGCCCAGTTGGTCCAATGTCTTGCTCCAAAATGGAATATCTCCAGAATTATTGGTTGGAGTTTTTTGTGGGTTTTCTATCCAAAAGCTGTTGATCCATTGAGGTAGAATCTTTTTAACATTTTCAGTAATATGGTTCACAGCTATAATTTTGTGAAAAGTATCTACAGTAAAGGCTGTTTGTTACATTTATGAGAGAAATCCAGGTCTGTGGTTTTTTAATATAGGGCAACCCTGAGAAATGTTTTTAAGAGTCAATTTGAATTAAAGTACCAAAGTCAGGCAAAACAATGTTTTTTTTGTTTTTCTAGAAAAATAAGAGCTTTTCTGATTTGTCACACGAAACAAATGTTTTAACACATAGAAAGAAGAAACATCATTAAAAAGATGCCATAGTTGATAGCAAAGATATGTGTGACTTTTTCTTTGTTGTTCCAACAATGCTTCTTGACAAAGAAAATCCAGTATGTGCCTTTTCACAGAGCTGGGGATCAAGAACATGTGCAAATCTGTGGATTTTACCAAAAGAATTTTAAAAACATGCAAAAGAAGTAATGAAAATTACCCAAATATCTCTTGTTACTACTTCTTTATCTTATTTCCAATGAAAAAAAGAGAAACATGGTCAACTCTGCTCCTCAACCCAAATATGCATTTTCCTTACAAATATTGCAAGATTTATATATAGGGGAAAAACAAGGTTTCGTGTGTAATATTTTTTTTGGCCAAGAAGAAAGAAGTTTCTTTTCTGTCTTGTTTGGTTCCCAGAAGTCGGAAGATTGTAATGTTAAACGAGATCAATATGAAACCTTTTTCTTTCAGTTTTTATATTACTTGCTGCAGCAGTTGCTGTTGGCAAGTTTCACAGTGATATGTGTTAAGAGCATCTTTGTGTGTTGTTTGTCTTCCTCCGTGTTTAATGCCGTGTGAAGTCGAGTGGGATCCACCTTAAGCTGCTGCTGGATATAATCACGATGCACTTTTCCATGACAGTGTTTTCAAACCACTTTATCCATCACAGTTATGTTCATTTTGGGGACGGCCAGACATCTTGAGTTCAACATATTGGGATTTTCACTGTAGAAAAGTGAGTTTATGATTTCCCCTCTAGATGATTTAGCTTTTCTGCTGACCGCTTATAATAGTCACTGTCAATGTCAAATGTGTCTGTATAACACATTTTAAAAAAACACAGCAGTTGACCAAAGTACTTCACAAGTGATTCAGGCAAAAATAAATACAGAAGAAAAGGAAATATCTATTCATCCAGCCATTGTTTATAAGAATCTCAAAATCCAAAGAAAATAAATGAGTTATTAACAGACATTTAAAATAATCATGGTTAGAGGGGTGTGATAAAACCCCACAGTAATTCTCTTTGTTCAAGGCAGAATTTTTCATTCTGATTGTATAACCCTAAGAAACAATATGCACTTCTGGAACACCATTAGTTTCAAAAGAAACAGTCTCTGGTGGCTGGGTTTTACAAGTAGACCTATGTAGTACAGACCTGAAGGTGAAAGTTTTAATGGTTTAAATGGTGTCCAGGATGTGTGTACTCTGCGGAGATGTTAGCTGGATCTCTGGATGGACGGCAGGTCAGCCTTCATGAGGACCATTTCAAGTCATGAGAAAGAGTGGTTCCTAGGAACCAGAAGGATCCACAGGATACACACTGTTTTTGAGGATGATGAGCAGAGGGAGTGTGGGGTTGCTGTCTGGAAGGCCACTGTCATCTCCACTGTCTAGGAGAGAACTACAGCTCCAGGTAAGCTTGTGGAACTGGAATACAACTGTATGTGTCAAGTCAGGTCTTCAGAAATTGAAGGAGCCTTACATCTTCTTCTGTGATCTTTAGTGCAGGCAGGGGGTCTAAGGAGAGGAAGTGATGGTGCATGGGCTGCTTTTGTCTCAGAGTGAGATGTGGATGAGTTGGTAGGAGGTCTGAGTGAGTTGTATCAAAACAGAAAATGAACATGCTGACATCAACTTATCACTTCAGAAAACTGCTCCATAAATATTGTCGCTTTTAGCACAATTTGAGTTTACCAAGGCTGCATGTGTTGGGTGGGTCACCTCACTAAAAAAATAAATAAAAAAAATGCTAACTCCAGAACAGGGAAAATATTCACTGCGTTCACTTCAGGCATCTGTGAAACCGAAATGATAAAATCAATTGCATTTTGGTTTACATGGTAACTTCATCTGTGAAGGACATCAGATCAATAGATTACACTTGCAAAGCTTAGACATGCCACCATAACAGAGGCCACACATGAAAACCTACATGCTCTTTAGTTCATGATGCCGTTTTTATTAACTCTTTCTGCACCAATCTATCTTTCTCTAGAGTTCTGGTGATGATACCAACAGATCATTCACTTCTTTGAACCTGATTGTCTTTGAAGAGAACTACATTCCCTTATTCCCTGTACTGAGGGTTCGGTCGTTCTCTTTAACAACTGAAATGGAATTTCAGTGTTTTGAGAAAATAATTGTCGGTTAGGATGGTTTGAAAAGAATCATAAAGCCTTATCCAGAGGTCTCAAATTCCTGTCCTCAAGGTGCCGGTGCCCTGCAGCGTTTAGGTGTGCACCTGCTTAAACATATTGGAATAAAAAAACTAGGTTGTCAAATAGATTTTGTTAAGCTTGACTGCATGCTGAGGATGCCATCTAGCCTTTTGATTCAGATGCATATGAACACATCTAAGCAATGCAGAACACCATGCCATCATGCCTTTTGAACTTAAATTGTAGATCCCTTTAAAGATCCATTTTGGTTGTGAGAACATTAAAATAGCTGTTTTTTTCTTTGTTTTTATTGTTTTTTTTTTACTAAAGCTAAACTGGGCTAGAGCAACATCCTGATGCTAATTCAAGCGACTAAATACATGTGAAGAATATCCAGAATATTAATTAGACAAAGTTTTAACACTGAAGAAATGAAGCCTTAGTTTTCTGTGCTTTAAAAGTACAGAGTTTTGAAGAAAATACATGTTGCTAATTAGTGAAGTCCCAGACTAAATGACTGCGATCTGTGTTGGCGAACAAAACAATCCTGGTGAAAATGTAAAATCACATGAAGTTTCTAGAGAAGTTAGTATGAGAGCCTGAAAACTGTACAAGAAGACAGAAGGTGATGGAGGTGAGTAATTGCGCAGGAATCAAGTTTTCTTAGACACGTTACTGGAATCATTATTGTGTTTTTTTCTTGGTATGAGAGTAAGAGAGAAATAACAAGCACACTATTATAGTTATTACCTTCCTGACTGTAGCTCATTAGTATCATTAATTTCATATCAAAGTCTCTCAGGAAGCTTGTCTCTGTGTTTGTGGAGACTGACCAGCACTAATAATTTCATTAAACCCCATTAAACAGCATCAGCACAGACAGATCAGAGCGAGCGCTATTAGTTACACTAAGCTCAGCCTGTTCATCTACCAGCCTGTTGTCACTCAATGATTAGCAGGAGTGTAGTCATTGTCGCTCATAAGAACATTTTTACAATATTATGTTTTAAAACTACTTCCAAATTCCATTTTTGTGGCAAATTCACAGCATGCCTAAACAAACTGGGCTTGCTGACAACTGTGCAAGCTTGTACACAAGCAATGTGCGAAAGTTATTTAAAATATTGACTTATTAAGCTGGCACGAGAATGAGCTGTAGGAGACTACAGACAGCTTTTGCCAACACATTGGCTAAAAAATGATCATTTTAAAAAAATCATGTTTTGTATTTTCAACTGGTAAAATATGTAAATTTTTCGGGGTGTGGTGATTAAAAAGTCTTTCTCAAATCTTGGTACTACTTTTTGTGTAGTTTTCGTGTTCTGTTAGGACTAATGCTAGTGTTCTAATACTGTAAGCTTCTTTCTCTTGACACTGTCATGTATCTGCCTTGCATTTTCAAGTTGTAGTCTTGCAACTGTAAACTAGAAACTTTGATGCATCTCTTTCTCTTCTGTCCTATAGCCGTTCTTATTGGTTGACTGAGTTAGGATGCACTGTCCGTATGACAGAACGGACAGTCATATGTGCGGAGGAGATCAGGGAAAACATGAGGGTCATTTTTCATGATTGAGGACAAACTTATTCAACTAACTCCACCGCACATTTACTATTCAAGAAAAACTTGATAAAAGCCTATCAATTGTGTTAGAGCAGGAAAGTTTAAAACATTGGGTCCCGAGGACTGAAAAAAATGCTGGTTTATTGAGAAAAGGGGTAACTGGCTGAACAAAATTTGTTGTGTGCAGCTTGCAGCAAAGTTATCTTCTCCTAAAACACCTCATTTCCTCAGGCAACACTAAATTATTTTCAGAGTACAGTTTGTCCTGTTTGAAAAGACGAAGCCAATTTCATTGTATCCCATCCCCTTGAGAATGATATGAAAAACCTTTTCCAAGTGTATCTTGTCAAACCTGTACATTCATCAACAGCTTGCTTAATCCTTTTATCCTTTTTGGTAATAATAATTCTGTAACTAAGGGTGGCAATAACTGGAAAGATTCATTTCCAGTTATTGCCAATGCTGGAAGGAGCTGAAGTTGCCAAGGGTGGCACAAAGAGTTATTCAGTTCAGGTGGCAAGTACTTTCTTACATAGAGTGACGTTGGTTTCAGTATCTTTTTCAATAATACAAGATATATTAGTCTGACAATAAGATCAGGAATAAAAACAAAAAAGTAAAAATAAGAAATGTGAGGTGACTTTACTTCTTTGTCAGTGTTGCACTTTCCAGCTTGCTTTTGCTTGTTTTGTAGTTCAATTCAAGCACAATTTACGAACTAAAAGCATCAAAAGCTGGAGGCTGCAAAGAGTCGAGACTACTGGGATTCATTTGTATTAATCACCCTGATACATTTGAATGAGCTGTGGTTGTAAACATGGAAGCATGCTGTGGATCTGCATGAACTTTATGATTACCCAGCAGTTTCTTACCTCTTCAGTAGCCTGATCAGACGTCACATTGTGTGTGAAACGACTCCGTGCTTGTTTTCAAACTGCGCTCTCTTTTTGTGCATAATTCAACAGAGTATTGCTTCAGAAGGTGTGCACACACCAACGTTTAGGTTTAAAAGAAGAACTTTATGAAACGGTGCAAACGTGAATACTTTAGGAAGGAAACAGAGGATTATAAAATGGTGAAAGGGTGACATTTGGCAGTGAAAAGGTTGTGAAACTGCCCATAATGACATTTACAGTAACCTTTTGCTGTGCCTTTTTAAAGAGGGATTAAACCACAGAGACGGAAAGATGGGGCTATGTTAGGCCTTTCATTAATCAAACTGTGATTGCACTGGGCCAAAGCCTCAGGGCAATTTCTCTTCTCATGTGTTAAGAAGTTAGCAGGAGGGTGAAAACCACACAAATGAAGCTGAAAGGTTTGTGCGATGTATTGCAGACTGTAATATTTGTCCTTTCACCACTCGTGTCAGGGTCAAGTGCTTCGGCATAGCTGCGAAAGATTTAAGCCAGATAAAACAGCAAATCTCTGACACAGTTTCCTAAAACAAGTCATTTAGTAAAAAAATGTTTTTCATAAATTTTTAATCAGCAACAAAAAGCTCATTATTATACTCAGATATGCTTTGAACAACCATGGTTATGTAATTACAGAAAAATTAACTAGTATTGCAATAATGTTGAATATGTTGCAAACCGCTTTGTAAGAAATTTCCATTTTGTGAATGCATGAAAAGCTTTTGCTTTCTAAAGAAGGGGAAATGCTAGCTAGTGTAAAATATTCTCACTCTTGATAGCATCGTAAATGCAATTAAATATCTAAATCTGATGTGACTATCTAAATGGAATCCTGAAGTCACGTTTTGTGGCATGAGAAGTAAATGTGACTGAACGTTTGTAAAAGCAGTAGTCAGAATGAGTAAATGGTAAACTGTTATTGACTGTATTCGGTTGACATTTAGCAGTCGGTGCCTTTTCACAGAGACGGGGGTGAAGGCTAAGGACAGAGCGATGCAGCTGCGGCAGAGAAAATATCCTGAGGCTGTTTAGTCCCTTAACTCTTTGGAGCAGGCAAAGATTGGAACACCTGCCCTTAGAATAGAACATTTATTGGCTGTGGGAAGTATTTTATCACCCAAATGTGTTTTCTCCACTCGTGTTTTGAAATTTATGAAAACACATTGCCTTGCAAAGGATCTTAACACTTCAAACAACAGCTAATTTGCAGAAAAAATAGGTGAAAAACAATCAGTGGATAATAAGAAAAAAATATATATATTTAGGTTTTATTTTATGCTGCAGGTATAAATGATGATAGATTAAAATCTTGCTGAAATTTAAAAGTATTAGAAGTACCGGTATTTGTCTTTTAACACTATGTTTTCTTGCTTTCATTAAAGCTTTAAAAATGTTCCACAGTTATGAAAACTTTTGAAATTCACTACACCGTATCTATTTTGACATGTTTTAAAATGTTAAACTCATTACAACATAATGTGTGCGTCACATATAATAAAACATTTTAATATAACTGAACAGCTTTAGATTAACAACAAATGCCTTTTTTACAACTTCTTTTGGACAAATATGCGTGGAGGTAATGTACTTTTAGATTGTATTTTATAAAACATTTTAAATCTTCAAAAATGCAATCAAAAAACTTTTTGTTTTTATTTAAGTTATATTTCCTTTCTAAAGACTGTACATCAAATAAATGTTCTCTGTTGGCCCAAAATGTTGTCCTTGTTTCAGTGTTGATGTGACCTTTCAATCTGACTGGAGCAAAGCAGCGTTAAAGCAGCGCAGTGTTTATTTGCATACAGTTGACCCACCTGCTAGTGAAAGACGGGCGAGGCGCAGTTTGAATACTGGTCTTTTTCAGTGGAACAACCTGTTTTCGTCACGAGCTGGAGGCATGTTTTAATCTGTCAGTTTCAAGCTAACTGAATATCGGTTAGAAACAGCAGAGGTTTGTTTTTTAGCTGGAGTTATGCCAGGGTGAAAATAACAAAAACTACGATTTTATAAACCACACGCTTTACTCGCTCTTACTCAATAAGCATTTCTTTGTAAATGTTTTTCTGTAAATTAACTTTTTCTTGCTTGTGTTGAAGTCATTGCTTCCAGTCTAATCATAGGTTTTGATCATTCTTTTTTTCAAATGCCATAAAGGCTGTGTTCCACGCCCGTATGTTATTAGTTCTAGTAACTTATTACAGAACATGATAAGACCAGCAAAGCCAAAGAAACATTTGATTCTGATGACTCATGTTGTTTGTGCAGATAATGGAGCTGCTGAGTCTTACTAATCCTCCAGACGTCTTGAGTCAGAAAGGAGTTTTGATCTAGAGCCATTCTTGCTATCAACCCAAAATCAATAAATTTTTTTCTTTTTCAGTTTCCATTTTGAAAACTTATATTTTTTAAAATCCTGAACAAAAATTGGTACTTCATTACTCAGATGTGTTTTCACTCTCAGTGGACATCTGCTATTAAGAAAATAAACACACCATTAATTATAAGTGTAAAGGTAAGACCTTTGACATGAAGAATAAACGAATCTGTTATTACACTGGCAGTACTTAATTAGAGCAGTTTAAGTACAGGTATAGTCTATGCTCGTTAATGGACTTGTATAAGAAAGGAGACAGCAATGACAATATGTATTGAACAAGCAGAATTTAGAGTAACAACAATGGTTAATTCATTCATTTGGTAAAATGAAGAAAACATGTTTTTTTTTTTTTTTTACTATTTGCATGTTTAAAAGTGCAGAACTTTGAAGTTGAGAGACAGTGAAATTCACATTCTCGTTGCCAACCACACCAAAACACTGAAATTATACCGGAAGTATTTAGCAAAAGTTATTCCAGAAATGCTTCTGAAACTGATTTCACTGGTATTACTGTCTCTCAGTGTTGCATTTTCAACAGCTGACCAGAAAATACAGGTAAAAATATTGGAAAGTGAGTCTTACTGGTGCTGCACTAAACTGATTCCGAACTTATTTGCTAAAATTACTTTAGTAATTTGGTAATTAAACATTAGAGCAAAGCTCTTTAGGGGTGAATTCTCAGGCTTCTTTAATTTCTACATGATTATCCTGTCTCAGATTATGGCATGTTGTAAGATATCACACAATATATGACACAGGAGTCAAAGTTTCACTACATGACAATACACCCTTATAGTCAGTATCTGCCCCAGCTTTCTTTTAATTTAATGTTTTTTGTATCCAGAAATTGACAACTAGAGTTCAGCACACATGTCATGTTGATAACTGCCTCTACATAAATTTACTGCAATAAATTGATTTCAAATAAATGTAATGAGGCAAGACCCTACCATCTGAGTTATAGACTCAGATCTAGTCTTTACTAGTCTTCTAATTAATATATCACACTACTACTTTCAAATGTTGCCAGAATTAAGGGTTTTCTGATAAAATACAACAAAGAGAAATTTGTCATGCTTCAAATTGCAGTAGGTTAGATAAAAGTACTTGTCTTTGCAGAAAATCTCTATCAGGCAGCTCAAGTTCATTAAAAATGCAGCTGGTTAATTCCCGACAAACACCAGGAAATTGATCTCATTACACCAGCATTTAAATCTGCGCTGCAACACCCTGATTTCAAAAGGTTAGATTTTAACATCTTGTTAATAATCTCATAAGTTCTGAATCCTGGATATTAATATAGTTTAGAGCTGCTGATCAGATGAATTATCCAGACTCAGCCCAAGGCGAAGCAAATCATTTTGGGACCCCAAACCATCAAGGGCCTTCAAGTTTAAGATTATAGAGCTAAAATTTTATTTTGGTTATAAGAATACTACTAAGTTTGATTTGATGGTTTCAACACAGACAGATTCAAAGATTTCAAATTGATTTAAATTTAAAATTTACAGAAATGCAAAGTTTACTTTGTAAAAGTGCAAGGAATAATCATTGTTTCATGATGTCTCAATCTGACTCTTACAAGTTTAATCTCTTCTTTGTGTTTGAGCTTGTTTTTTTTCACAAATGCATCTCAGCAAATGTTACTATCTGTTATTGCTTTGAAGCTCAGCCTATTAAATGTACTCCCATCTCCCAGATTTCACCAAATCTGTATTAAAATATACTGTGGTGAAAGTAGCAATTAGGAGATAGCGGTCATAAAGGGATGAACAGAGTCAGCAATAACACTCAGAATGGCTTTGGTGTTTAAAAGAAAATATCAACTGCATCATAGCACAACCACTAACAGTCTGAAGCTTTGAAAAAAGACAGGATGGATCCATGTTTTAATACTTTTAACAGCAAATTCAAACCCTACCATCTAAATATTGCAGCTGAAGTTGAGAACTGTGGGATTGGTGAACAGATTTAGTCAGTTCATTGTCTAATTTAGTGTAAAATTAAAAAGTGGTGGTGAAGTTCTTAACCTCATATCTAGTTCTGCTTAAGGCCCCTTAACTTTGGGGCAGCCCTGCCCCTCATAGTCAGAGTTGCATTTAGTGAGTGTGCCAGAATCTGAGCTAAACAGACTTGACTTGTCAGAGACACACAAATGCAGTTACAAATTCGGCCTTCTATCACATAAAGAAGGACTAATGTCGCAGCAAGATCTAGAGAAACTCATCTATGCGCCTATCTTTAGTTGCATGGATTACCGCAATGATGTCTTCACAGGTCGGCCTAAAAAAGTTCAATCAGACAGCTACAGCTGATTCAGAACGCTGCTGCTTGCTTTCTCACAAAAACCAGGAAGATAGAGCACATCACCCCAATTTGAAAGTCCTCACACTGGCTCCCTGTAACTTAGAGAACAAACTTTAAAATGCTTCGATTAGTTAATAAATTATGGAGTGCATTTCCACCAAAATACACTAAAGACTTGTTGTTATTGTTGTATCAACCTTCCAACCACTCAGGTCTTCTCTTTCGAGTAGCGTCCACAGAACTAGAACCAAACATGGAGAACCAATATTCAGTTTTCATACTTCACTAATCTAGAAAATAACTTACAGAAAACT
This sequence comes from Brachyrhaphis roseni, assembly GCA_903066815.1. Taxonomy (NCBI): domain Eukaryota; kingdom Metazoa; phylum Chordata; class Actinopteri; order Cyprinodontiformes; family Poeciliidae; genus Brachyrhaphis; species Brachyrhaphis roseni. The sequence continues at coordinate 30,394 of CAEFZY010002035.1, forward strand.
GCGAAACTGCTAAACCAAAGATGATTTCATTACTTGATTTTAATGTTCTTCTTTTTATATTCTTCTTTTAATGTTTTGTGTCTTTAAGGTATTTTCTTTCCTCCTCTTGTTTCTTTTTCTTTATGCAACTTTGAACTAACATTTTATGAGTGCAGCTAAAATAAACTCGCCTTACCTTAACATCCCATCCCTCACTTTGGGAATCATTGCTGTAAAAACACCTACAATGCAGAATACACAGACCTTTTATGAATTTACTCTCTCTTTGGCAGCAATGATGCTTTGAGAGCACAGATAACAGGCCTTAATGGGGATGTCATTCAATTTACAAATGTGGTGCAGTGTGCAATCAGATTTAAATGCCAACGTGTAGCTGTGGGTTCAAATGCAGATATACTCCAGGTGATGGATGAAGCATTTCACAACAGATGTTTAGAGGTATAAACTGCTGTCACCAACATTTTAGCAGCATGCAACCCATTTGCAACTGCCTCATTTTTACCACCAGCTGTGCTGTTGTGGAGTAATACCCATCGTTGAGAATAAAGACTGAAAAATGTACTCCACTGGGAGGGCCCTGTATCTAGATTATAGGGAGATCCCCTTAAAGGTATCATGCAGGCACACTATCCTCTCATGTTCCCTCCTCCCCACAACATCTCCTCTGAGGCCACTGATTTAGCTGGCAGAAGACTAGATCCTCTTTGTCCAGATATACACAGAAAACAATTCTCTGGGTAAATTAAACACCACAGTGCCAAAGGAACAATAGCTGGTCCCCAAAGGAAACACTGCCATGTGTGGGTGTGTGTGTGAGAGAGATTTGAATGTCATATGTCTTACATGAGTGGTTGTTAAGGCTGACAGCTACAGTAGCTTTTGGCTGTAAAGCATTTGCGCAGTGACACTCAGAAGCATGCAGAGAGCTCGGTGGATGTACTGTACGCCAGTGTCTGGAGTTTCCCTAGTAACAGCGGCTACTTCCACACTGTTGCTGATAGAAACAAAGACGAATATCTTTGTGGCTACATAGCACATGCACACATCGTATGGCTCATAAATGTACACAAACAGCAAGTCGCCAGTGCTTGTTGAAACAACCTCACAGTCACAGCTTTACTAAGCAGCTTTTTCACTATAATTCACCAGTACATGTACATATATATGGAACTGAATCGAATGCATCCACATACAAACTGTGTCTCCTCAAGCTGACTTTGTGGTGAGCACACAAATACACATGTTCATCTTTCTCTGAGTCCTATTAGTCACACACCACAAACAGCAAAGTAACATTGGCTGCCCCAGTACCCTGATTTATCAAACTCACAAGGGAAGTCTGACATACTCTCCTTTCCTCACTTTCTCTCAAACACATAAACACGAATGCTAAGAAAAAAAAAATAAAATAAATAAAATAAAATCACTCACCTGAGGCAACCTCAGCCTGTTCAACATGTACTGAACAGGCAGAACAGTAATCACTAGGGAATATGGCAAGAGCAAAGGACTAAAGCAGCAGCAAAAGGGTGGATTTCATATTTGGCAACAACAAATCAAGTTTGTAAAGAAAAACTAAATTAAAATCTCCTTTTCAAGCTTGAATGCTGGCAAACCATTATTATAGCTCACATATAAATTATATTTTTAAAAATGTGGATGTATTTTTGTTGGTGTTTGCTTATAAAAACAACTACATAAGTAAAGGATAGAAGTAACGGATGATTATATGAAGAAAGATAATAAATGAGAATTATGTGTCCATGTGCTTAGTGGGAGGTCAATAAAAACAGTGAGAGTTCATGCCTGAATGCCAGCCTAGGTAATATGCTCCTTCTGCTCTAAGCATTGGTGACATTATATAATGCTTATTGGTCATTTCAAAACTGAGTGTTACATTATATAAAGTACTTTGAACTACCTTGCTGCTGGAATGTGCTAAATAAACTGAACTCAACCCTGAAGGGGTTTTCCTGTGCTTATTGGGAAATCAAGTCAATTAGAATGGCATAGAAGTCATTTGCTATGTGCTGACACTGAAGTTGATATTGATTCACAGTTGCAATAATTTGGGGGAAAGTAAAATGGGTATGTAGGTGGGGGTTTTTCAAAGGCAGGTTGCTTTGAGGTACAGAATCTCCGTACCTCCACATTTACTTGCATTTCATGACAAGAAGCATTGGAAAATATTTTGGTTTGTAATTAACAGCTACATTTTGTTGTTGTTGTTGTTTTGTTTATTTCTCCCCCTGACACAGCTGCACCTGAGTCACATTATGAAGAACTGCTACTGAATACAATTGAAGAATTAATAATTATTGAACACATCTTCTTAAAGTATATGCACAGACTCATAGCTTTAGTACTTTGTATTTTTCTAATACAAACTACTCCATTCAATGTGCAAACCTTAACACACAAATCAGATTCAAGATTCGGAATGTCAATGCTGTATATATATATATATATATATTCATTAATTCAGCTTTGCTGTTACTGCACACAAGCTGCCTCACCTCCGTTGACTTACAACAAACCGTCTGCAGCTCTCTCATCAACAACCCAAAATACAATCTTTTAAAGACATTCTAATGTCTGCAACATGCTCAACAAATGCACACATCATGGCAAGGCACCTTCAAATATGTGCTTCCTGGCCCTTTAGATTCATATTAAAGAAAAACTTAAGCATCACAAGAACAAATATGAGTGTCTGATGAGGTGATTGATCCAACCCTAAATAAAAGACAGGAAAACAAAGCCATTTTCCTACCTCCTACCATCACAGAAGCTGATCGATATAAATAAGCAGTTGTGTTGCTTAAAGATAAAGACTGTGACATTTTGTGCACTCTGGTGATGTCAAATATGTGCACAGGGATGCATGGGAAGCTGCAAAAATCCTAATTAAGACAGATGAGAGCATGAGTTATGAAATGCCTGTAAAGAATTGATTGTAAGCAGTCAGCATAAGCTGCAAGATCACTGATTTATGTTGTCTGCTTAATGCAGATTACTACAAAGATGTGTGAAGTGTGTTTGGTTTGAGAGAGGTCAGGAGGTATCCGAGCATGAATATTTCATAGCTTTGTGTGAGCACAAATGAGGAGAGTAGCACTGTTGATGTGTGAGTGTGAGTGTGCAGCCAAACAAGACCTAATAGACCAGGTCAATTTTCTTTTCATATTTCAACCTTGATTTATTTGAACCAAAAAAGAGATAAATCCACTAAACTTAAATACAAAAATAAGGGACTCAAATTTTAAAACCAATGTATGAATACAATTTACACATACATCCAGTGCTGTGAGCGAGATGACAGCATTGTGGAGATAACAATATGGCAAAAAGAGGAGCTTGGTCAAGCCAAGACGCTTTGTTTAGGCAACTGTTGCAACCAGCTCAGGCTTTCAGAGGTCTATGAATCATTAAGTGGCTGGAGTCCGTGTCGTTGGGTCTGTCCTGGTCGTAAAGCTAACAGTAAAAAAATAGAAGGGAGACCTCCGAGAGACATCCCCAGATCCCATCTACACCCATCCCCTCCCTCTGCCGGTCTGCTCTGCTGCAGAGAAGAAAGGAGCCGAATCCACTCTCCCCCCCCCCCCCCCCCCCCCCCCCCCCACCCACCACCCCACCCACCCCCCCCCCCGCCCCCCCGGCCTCTCGGTGTCTTGGGGTGCTGTGGTTTGTGAGT
>CAEFZY010002039.1:0-38802 GCA_903066815.1 Brachyrhaphis roseni
GGATAGCTGTTGCTTATCTCCCAAATAATCAAGTACTTTTTGCCAGACATGCATTGTATTTTTCAGAAAAGGGTTTTTTGTTTGTTTAATAAGTTTTTTCCTGTCTGATGAATACAAGTTTATAGGAATAGAGATATGCTGGGACTCCATTGTAACCCACGCTGGGGGCTCTCTGGAAATAAAATAAAACATAGCTGCCCTGATCTGGGCTGCCCAGAAATACCATAATAAATTTGGCAATTGTAAACCACCTCTGTCAAAAGGCAGATATAAAAGGGACAGTCTCACTCTAGGACGCTTACCGTTCCAAATGAAGTTGGAAAAAGTTTTATTTATCTCCTTAAAGAAGGAGAGGGGAGGGGAAAGTGGAATTGATTGGAAAACGTATAAAAATTTTGGCAATATTGTCATTTTTATAATATTGACGCGGCCTATTAAGGAAATGGGTAGTCTGGACCATCTTTCTATTAATTGCATAACTGATTCTGTAAGGCGGCTATAATTAGTTGGAATAATATTATTTATTGTAGGGGTAACTGTAACACCTAGATAGGTAAATCCTTGTTTAGATGCTATATGTGGAGTTGAAACTGGAGGATTGAGACGTTCGTTTTCTGATAGGTACAGTATTTCAGATTTAGCATCATTTACCTTATATCCTGAAAAAACTCCAAAAGACTTAATTAAATCAGTTATTGTGGACACGGTGTTACCCAGCTTGGAGAAAACAGGATTATGTCATCTGCATACAAGGCTATACGGTGTTCTAAGCTCCCTAATCTTATACCAGTTATATTATCGTGTTTGCGAATTGCCATAGCTAAAGGTTCGATGGCCAATGTGAACAACAGAGGAGAAAGGGGGCAGCCCTGCCTTGTTCCACGTTTCCAAACTAAATATTTAATTTGGTAAATATATACTTAGCTTGGAGCTAAATATTTAGTTTCAAGCTAAATATTCAGCTTCAAACACTTGAAAACGTAATAATCATTTAGCAAGCTTCATATTATCTTCAAATAAACGCTTAAGTTCCTAACTAAACAGTTGGCTCAATAATTTAATATGTATCTTCAAATTAAATATGTAGCCTTGTAAGTATATATTTAGTTTAGAGCTAAATATTTAGTCTCAATCTACATATTTAGCTTCAAATATTTAATAAAGTTAAATGTGTAGCACCAAACTATTTATTTAGCTTGCTATTTAAATATTTAGGTAGCAACATATTTAGCTATATTGCTAAATATTTAGCTATATTATTAAGTTTTTGTAACTTAAACATAATTAAAGATCAAAATGCTATTTTTTTTCATCTGAGCTACAGATCAGATTTAAATGTAAATCTCTCCATATTTCTCATGTTGCATCATTTTATCAGTAAATGTCACATTTATTCTGTGGTTTGGTTATTTTATCTAAAAAGCTACAACTTGTATTATTTATTGAATGTATTAATCTCTGAATGTGTTGGTAGATTAGAAGTTATTTCTAGCCACCAGTTTTCTGTCAGTGAATTTACTTGACCTTTGACCTGCAACAGGAACAGTTCTGTTTTCTGTAAAACTGGAATTTTTCTTCTGTGTTGAAGTAAAATATTGAAGAAGTGAGCAGAGTTTGTGAAAATCTGAGCAAACATTTAAGTGGCGTGCCAGCAGGAAGCAGCAGGACCTGCTGAGACCCACCATGACTCAGCTGCTGACGTAAACACCTGGCCAGGTGAGCGGCCGTCAGCAGGACAGGATGCATCATGTTCCTTCAATAACTTTAAACCAGGGGTCCTCAAAGTGGGTCCTGGAGGGTCGGCATCCTGCATGTTTTAGTCTCTCCAGGTTTAACGCACCTGGATCAGATGATGCTCATTAGAGGCCTGAGAAGAACACTGACCTGCTGAAAAGGTTGTTGGTACCAGGGCAGAACTAAAACGTGCAGGATGCAACCGGCCCTCCAGGACCCACTTTGAGGACCCCTGGTTTAAATGATCCGGACTGTTCAGAGATCCTTTGGAACGCTGTCGCCCCCTGCTGGCAGAGCTACAACACTGACAGGAGATTGAGTCTCCAGTTTCCTTCTGTAGCTTCAGTTTTCAGTCAAATTCACTCCTAGTAGCATAATATTTCAATTAAGAAGAGAAATCACAGCAACAGCTGGTCATGAGCAAGCATGTGGCGACAGTGGGAAGGACCAGACCTCCAGGGGAACCAGGACGCAGAACCTCATTCTGGGTTTCATGAGGAATAATAACAATGTTTATGAAACTGAGGAGTGACTTCCTGGAGACTCTGAACAGATGTTGAACAGAACATCAATCTCTGAGCTTATTCTGGTGGTTCTGGTGGTACCAGATGATACCAGAACCACCAAGCTGGGATTCAGAACCAACGCATCAATCATGGGGTCTCTGACCTTCATTCAAAACGGATCAACTGATAATAATAAACAGTGATAATCGCGGTTCTGGTAGTTTCTGGTTCTGGTAGTATTTGCAGATGTTTGGTCCTGAATCTTCCCTTCAGCTGAACCTCAGCACCGGCCCATATTCTACAGAACCGGACATTTGTTCTGTGTGTGTTTGTTATATTAGCAGTCTGTGTTATGAGCCATGAAGCCTCCAGCTGTGGACTATATTTAATACCTGGTTATATTTTAGACCCAGCAGCTGATTCACGTTTTGAGGAAGTTCCTGGTCTTCAGTTTCCCAGGCCGTCAATGATCCACCTGAAGGAATGAATCACCTCTTTCACCTTCAGGCGCCATCATGCAAACATCACGCCGGATTAGCACAGGATAAAAATTAAACTCTTTCTCAATATCATAAGGAGGGGCGAATATTTTCACAAACTATAAACTGAGTTTAAAACTATAACACGTTTTCTCCATAAAACTCAGTCAATGTGCCGTAGACTGAGTTTTATGGAGAAACTCAAGATGAACGTGTTTCTGTTGAACGGTTTGATCGGTCAATAATCTCCTGAACTCTAATTTTACCATCAGCATGCAGAGGTGGAGGTCCTGTTTCAAACAGCTTCCTGGTTCCACATTCAGGTCATCAAACATCTACTCTCCTCCCTCTGAGATCACATCGTATAAAAGCAGCGGTTCCTCTCTTCGTCTCAGTTCAGGTCCCACCGAGGCTTTCAGGTGATCTTCTCTGGGTTTTTTCACCATGAAGACGTCGACTCTGGTCCTCTGCTGTCTGCTTCTGCAGGTATCTGTTCACCGTACTAATCAATGGAGACGCTTTCGCTTCTCAGCCGGGTAGTTTCCACTTGGTTTGGATGCATTTTCTTTTACTTAATGAATGAATTCATCATTTAAAATCCATATTTTTTGTAATCAGGCAGTTTTTGTTTGTTTCGAGGAAGTCAGCCGACCTTCAAACACTCCAGATCCTTCAGCAGCACCAACTGACGGGTCACACTAACAGATATATTTGGGGCTTTTTTTTCTAAATTACTAACATCTGGGTATTCTGCAAGTTCAACATCTGTGTGACATTCACTGACTTCTAGCACTGATCTCTGTGCAGGTTTACCCAACATCTGGAGCAGCAGCTTCACCAATAACTTTATCAACAACTTCACCAACGACCCCACCCTCCTCTTCGTCAACGACCCCATCCTCCTCTTCACCAACGACCCCATCCTCCTCTTCACCAACGACCCCATCCTCCTCTTCGTCAACGACCCCATCCTCCTCTTCGTCAACGACCCCATCCTCCTCTTCACCAACGACCCCATCCTCCTCTTCGTCAACGACCCCATCCTCCTCTTCACCAATGACCCCATCCTCCTCTTCGTCAACGACCCCATCCTCCTCTTCACCAACGACCCCATCCTCCTCTTCGTCAACGACCTCATCCTCCTCTTCACCAACGACCCCATCCTCCTCTTCACCAACGACCCCATCCTCCTCTTCGTCATCATCCAGCTCAGCCACCATAACTCCCACCCCCAGAACCTCACCAGGTGGATGTTGTGGCTTCAGAGCTCCTCTGCTGCTCTACTTCTTCTTCCTGTGAACCTTAAACCTCATGAACCAAATTTCTAGAAAAGTCAGAAGAAGAACCACAGATATGATTTGTTCTTTATCTTCTAAAGGGGCTTTTGGTTAAAATAAGGATGTAAAGATTTGATTTTTATCATTCTGAATTGATTGATGAGAGTATTTCTGTCAGCTTGTTAAAGTGTACATGCCCACATATTAATGCTTATTCTTATGTTCTTTTTGAGTAAATAAAAGAAGCTCATTCTGCCAGTCCTGCTGTTTGTTTGCATGTTAAAGCTTTAATGAGTTCTGTCTTCATGTTACACATTAAACCAAAGAACCAAAGTGTTCCAGCAGCACAGAGTGGTAAAAGTTAATAAGTTACAGATGAAAGTCAGAAACGTCATTAATATGAAAAGAAGATGTGAAATACGAATCAACAGGTTCCTGGAGAGGCAGTTCAGTTTAATCTTCAGACCGACAGATGGCCTGCAGAGCCAGCAGCTGCTCCCCTTTAAAATGTTTCTGAGGGACAATCAGAGAACAATCAGGTCAGTAAAGGTGGCAGGTGATGCAGCACAGGTGATGCAGCAACATGAGTTCAACCTGCAGAGTGGAGTAGAGAGACGATCCGCTGAGCCTGATGAACGCCGCGCGGATTGGCAGCAGGTCCTCCTCGCTATGGGACACCATGATGCCCTGAACCAGAGACGTCTGCAGAGGGAAAACCGTCAACCGGACAGCAACCTGACTGCAGCAACCTGACTGACTGCAGCAACCTGACTGACTGCAGCAATCTGACTGACTGACATCAATTTCTTCTAATTTGAAGAAGGTGAGGGAGCAACTTCGCTCAGCTTCTGCCTCATTTTAGTTTAATAAAAGATGTGACGAATATGTTCATCAAAACCTGCAGCTGTCAGAGGGAGTACTTACTAAAATTAAAAAAAATAATTTTTAAACAACTGAATCCAGAAACATGAATTAAAGGGTTAATATTTTACCTGCAGTCTGCTGAGATCAGTCCGATTTATAATCATTACAGCAGAAAGTTGCCTCACACACGTCAGGTTTTAATTTACAGAATTATTGAATCTTCATGGAGCATTTTGGTCCAGCAGAAGCAGCTGCAGTCACTCTGAAATATTCATGTTTCTAAAAATATTACTGCCAGCTGCTGGCCTGAAACCATCCGCCTGATTTGTCGAGGTTAAAATGAATCAGCAGAATTAGTCCTGGTCATGTTACAGTACCTGACCGGGTTGTGACCCGACCCAGTCCCCACAGGATCACATCGACACATTTATCCAAGATGTTTTCTTTAGATTTCTGTCGTTGTCAGCACTAAAACAAACACAAAAGAATCGCAGGCGTTGCATAAAGTGGTAATTTGTGGCGCCCCTAGAGGTCCACACACTGTCACCATTTGAGGAGTTTTAAATGTTTTAAATGCGCTCTCTATAACTGCTATATGGAAGCCAGTTTCCATGAAAATAAAAAAAAATCCCAACAGAAAGTAATAATTACGAGATTTAAAGTCATAATTTTGAGATTCAAAGTAATAATTTCAACTTTGAAAGTAAAATTTTGAGACTGTAAGACATAATTATGCACTTCTTCATTGATTTTATATAACTTAGCTTATATTAACCCTTATTGGAGAGCAGAGGCGAGTAGTAACAGGTTACATTTACTCCGCTACATGTAACTGATTAACTTTTTGCAGTACTGCACTGTACTTTTTTACTTTTGCTTGAGTAATATTATTATTATTATTAGTATCACTACGATTTCTGAACACTTTTTCTATCTTCTGTCAGTAAATTTTACTGATGGAAAAAAAAAAAAAAAACACAGAACCGCAAACACCAGAAACAGGCACACAGTTTATGTTGAAGTGAGACATCCTGTTTATACACCAGCTTTGTTGTTCAAATTTTATTTTCAGTTTTGCCATCTGCTAACGTGAATATATAGAATTATCACTGGGATGTTTTTTGGCCCTGTTCAAACACATAAACACGACCTCCTACAAGTGTTGGTGTCATCAGATTATTATTATTATTACTATTTTTAAGTTTTTCTTCTGCCTGAATGTAGTATTTTGTAAAAATGCTAGGTTTTAGTCTTTAAAATTCCAGAATTTGTACATTATTTTATATTTTTGTCTGTCTGATTACATATTTTTGAAATACTGTATTTAGTCAAGTGTTATGGTCAGTTTTTCAGAACTACCTACTTTGGTGAAAATATGTAGAGGTATAGAAGTAGTGTTGCTCTTTCCTGAGTAAAATCTTTGGTTCCTGGCCTGAGCGGGCTTTTCTTGGGTCTGCGCAGGCGCAAAGAAACCACGTAAAGAAAGAACATCTGTTTCCGGTACCAAAGCGATTCAAATAGGGAAACGGGTTGCTAGTTCTGGTCGTCTAAGTGTTCGGGTGGTCTTTAGTAATACTTTGACCCGGTCGCTGTCCCGTTATGTCGGAACAGTGAACAGCCGAGGCGCGGCTAGCTAACGCCGACCCCCAGCTGAGGACGTGTCCGCTAATGAGCGCATCTTCTGGAACATTCATCAGCTCTAGATGAAGGCAGATATTGGTAGGTTATGTCACTAAATAATAACTAATGGTAGTCCATCTCCGCAGTGTTTAAATATGGGATTTTGAAAGGAAAAACTGCTAGTGACCACGGTAACGGCCTTATGGTTTTCGCGGGGCTAAGTGTTAGCTATACATGCTAATAAAGTTTTCCTGATTTTGGCCAAATTGAAGCGGAAGGGAGAGGAGTCAAAGATTTTACTCCAGTCAGAGTATCACTACTTTAACTTTTTTTTTTTTTTTTTTAGAGGAAAAAGTTATCATCTAAGTCATTACTCAAGTAAAAGTAAAGAAGTATTTAGTAAAAAAGGGTGCTTAAGTACTTTTTACTAAATACTTTTACTATTTATAACACCTGATTTAATATTTTACATTGATGTAAAAAAGAAAGGTTTTGTGCAGTGTGATATTTTAAAGACTAAAATGAAACAAATTAATACACATAAATAACATAATTACAAAGTAACATGAAGACAGAAGAAACATTTATGTTTTCCAGTACAACTGATACACTAGGTAATGTGTTAATATTTAACCTGTCCTTACATATAAAGGGTTTGCTACATCATTTTCAACGCTAAATGTTTCACAGGCTCAGAAAATAGAAAATATTACTAAATCAAAGCTGGTGTACAAACAAGAGGTCTCACTTCAACATAAACTGTGGGTGTGTCTGTTTCACTTTTGGTTAAGATGTGCCCTTTGCCCTCATCACTGGACTGTGTGTGGGTGTTGACCAGTCATCGTCTCACCTTCATGGTGAGCAGTCTCTGGGCGAGGTAGACCTCAGGGTTCTGGATGCACTGAACTGTTCCAACACAAACACAGAACCATGAGGAGCCGATCAATCAGCAAACCTCTAACCTGGGACTCACCTAAAACTCTCAGGCCGAGCCGGAAGTCTCCTGAGAAGCGTTTCTCCACCAGCTGATCCACCGTCTGCCCCGTCTCCAGCTCCAGCTCCATCAGCACTGCCAGACGTTCACAGTGAGCGTCTCAGCTCCACCTGCAGGCCGCAGCCGGTCACACACTCACCTTTATCCAGGTGATCCGAGTCTCTGGACGTCAGGATGTTGATCCAGGGGCCGGCTTCGGCTTTCTTCCCACTGAGAGACGCAGCGAGAGCCTGGGAACGTAGCAGAACAAAGCTGGAGCTCAGGCAGATGGAGTGGAAATGATCTGGACTGCATGAGGAGCAGAAAATACCTGAACGTCTCTCTGGACAGAGCCTGCAGTAACGGCTTTCTGTTGGGACAAAACGACACGCTTCATCTTCCTACTGGGACTAAACCAGTTTTATGCACATTATTCAGATTAATTCCAACTAAAGATGGGCTATAAATGTCTTTGCACAAAAATCCAGAAAACAATTTGCTTTAAATTAACCAGAATATTTTTTTTTCCCTCAACAGAATCTTGTAGGGAATATAAAGAGTTTCCTGCTTCTCATCTGCTTTTCTTTGTCTTTAGTGTTAAATAATATCCAATAGGAATGCAAACTATTAAAAGACTTACGATTAATTGTCGATTAATGGTTTATTATATTAAAATTAGATAGACTAACTAATGACATTTGCTTAAACCAGGGGTGTCCAAAGTGTGGGCTGGGGGCCATTTGCGGCCCTTGGAATAGTTCTGGTTCATCACAGTTCAGGCAGCTGATGCACATTTAAAAACAATGTTGAGATGAAGTTTTCACTGATCCCAGGTAAGGTGCACAACAAAGTATTCATCCAGGTTCTTGCTTTTAATTTAAAATATTTTAATAGTTTAAAAAGATTTTAAAAAAACCATCCAGTGACTTCACTGAAATGCAGACATTTAATAAACTGGTCCAATTAAAGCAAGAGTGAGCCAAAAAAATACAGGAGACAAACAATGTAGTTTATGGTTTGCTGTTTTCTTAAATTTGGCAAACCTTTTTTTGTTTGCTTTAAATCTTAATTATTTCATTAACATGTTGATTGTTTTGGTTATTGTTTTTTTTATCAGGCAAATAATCAAAAAATAGAACAGTTTTTGCCATTAAAGTGATGCTTTGCTTCCGTCCTGACATTTTGGCCTCATGCCGAAATGTTAAAGCACGAAACGTTAAACTTTAGAGCGCGCCATCCAGCAGAGGGCGCTGCTGCTCATCTTAAGCAGAAACAAAGATGGCGGCGCCATCTCTGACCGGGACAGAGAAACTGTCAGAGATGGTTTATGCAGTCAGTATTTAATACAGCTGACACAAAATAATGTTAAAATGTAATTATTTTTTTTTAATTCATCAAATTCTGAAATCTTCAGTCCTTGTTGGAAAGACGGTCTTCCCTTTGAAAACACTGGATTTGAAGAAAATGGCCGCTTTACATTAACTACTAATTGATGATATTGAGCAGGTTTCCTACATTCAGCAGAGCCACAACCAGCCGGGCGAAGTCTCCACTGGTTTCTGCTTTCAGCTCCTTCTCCAGATCCTTCTTATACACTGAAACCAGAGAACCAGCATCAGAACCGAACCGGGCCCGATTCCAGCAGGAAGGCCCAGAGACTCACTCTGCCTGTAGACAGCAGCCACTTCCTGCAGCGTCTTCCTGGAGCGGGAACACAGGATCTCCAGTAGCGTTTCCTCATCGGTGCCCAGACCCTGCAGACACACGGACCGGATGAGAACCGCATGAGTACCCCGACGGTGCGGATGAACTCCCGACCGGACCCGGAGGCTCACCGCCATGGCCGCCATCAGCCGCTGGGCCTCCAGCTGCTCCGGCGTCATCACCAGCTGCAGCAGCAGCTCCTCCAGCTCTCCGGACAGAACCTTCTTCAGAGCACCGCTCAGATCCTGCAGCAGCACAGAAACACCTGAAGGCCCTCAGCAGCTCTCTGGGTCTCCAGAACCAGGCCCGGGTTCTGGCTCACCAAAGGGTCAGAAGATCATTCTCCAGAGAGGAATGTTAGTCCCAGGACAATTAAAAAAATTAAAATGAATGAAAAAAGTTGATTATAAAGTAAATCAGTAATAAAAATAAGTTACAGAAAGAAAAAAAATTAATAAAAATGTAAATATTAAAAATTATTATTTCCATGTAAATAGAAACTGTAAAATAAACAAAAGTGTGTTAGTAAAAACAATGTAATTACATCAAAAAAGTAAAAAAATAAAATACCAAAATATAAACATTAAAAAGATCATTTTAATTGTGAATAAGATAAATGAAAAATCTACAGGATTGGTAATTTTTTTTATTGAATTAGATCAGAATGAAAGATTAAAACTGATTGTTTTCAGTTTGTCCCGTAGGACTCTGCAAGTTTCTCAGTGAGACGGCAGCCTGTCGTCCGGTCTGCAGAGCTTCTGTCCTCAGCTTTAACGCTGCAGGGAGGAGCTCAGACATCAGGACGGACGTGGTGAGAGGAGGCCGCAGAACGGGAAGGTCGGCGGTTAAAAACCCGGCTGCCTGTTGGCGCTGAGCGCCTTCTGCAAACACAGGTGTGTTCTCTCATGTTTGATCAGCAAGCACAAAGTTCAGGGATCAAAGTGCAGCAGTGACCCGGAGAGACATGTCGAGTAACAGGGAGGCTCCTTCATTCATTCATTCATTCATTCATTCATTCATTCATTCATTCATTCATTCATTCATTCATTCACACCTCTCTTCCTAGACTTAAACCTGTCATGGTAACACATTCTGCTGAATGATAAATTGTCCCAGAAGTTATTGAGATAAATGATAATATTGAGACCATTTTCCAGTAGCAAAGGAAATGGGATAATAATGCAAGAACACATTCTCAAAGATCAATAAACTATAAATTATAATGAACATTTAAAATGGAACTAGAAGACCTTTTAAATAAACAAAACAGCAGAAATAAGAAATAAAATGAATTATTAGTCTCTGTAAACAAAATTATCCTTAAAAAAAAAGGTGATTTTATGCCAAACAACCAGACTGAAAACTTTTATCAAGTTTTTGGTAGAAAGAGAAAAAAGAAATCAGTAAATCAAGCAAATGGAAATTATTGAGCTTGTTTTAATTTATCATATGATTAATTGATTTATTTGAGTTAAGCAGGACAAATACTTTTACTTTGTGCATTTCAGGGAACATTCCTGTATTTCTTTCACTGCTGTGTGATGTGATGCTGGTTTACTTTCTTCCCCTGAACCTTTGGGAATCTTCCCGCTCCACTTCCTGTCTGCGTACCTGCTTGGTTTTGTCCTGGAAGCTCTGGGCGACGGCTTGTCTCTGGGCGTTGTTGCGGTTGGTCAGGATCCTCACCAGCGCCGCCATGTCTGAACAAAGTCCACAAACATCAGCCTCCCGGGTCGGAGCGGGTCAGGGGAACTCCGCTCCGACCCGCTTCGTACCTTTCCTCTCCAGCGCCGCCTGGATGTCCGCCGCGTCTCGGTCCGGGTGGAAGTTGGGGAAGGGTCGGATGGTGCCGAGCGTCCCCCACCACATGTCCTGAGGACGCACAGAGGGACAGCTTAACGTCGTCTCCATGTTGGGTCAGAGACCGGTTCTGGTGTTACTCACTGAGGAGAAGTTTTCATCCATGACTCAGCTTGAACAGAACCAGAACCAGCAGCAGAACCTTTAATTCTCTGAAGCCTCAGCTCCTGTCCTCAGTGTGTCCTCTCACCTGAAACTGGACGTCTTTCTGCCGTCCTGGATCCGAGACACACCTGCTGCAGGAACTCCTGACCAATCACAGCTCAGCTTTCTGTGAGCGTCAGCAGCTCATTGGTCCGTGTGAGGACTCCTGGCTGGAAACCGATCCGCTCCGGGATGAACAGGAATCCTGACGGGCCGGTTCGGAGCAGGAAGTGATGCTGCCGTTAGCTGCAGATGTCCCTGGATAACGAAGGACCTGATTTGGAGCCGTCCGCCTGCATGCTGCTCATGTCTCAGCAGGTCAAACATTCACAGCCTCCATGTTTCCCTGTTCGGATCTAAAACCTGCAGCAGAGGAACAAGACCCGGTGTTTTCACTGCAAACAGCAGAGCTGCTGCAACTTTCTGCTTTCAAACAGCTTGCAGCTTAACTTAGAGGAAACTCTACGTTGTAGACAACTTTTTACAATTTGTTTCATCAGGCTCCTTCTGCAGAGCGCATGTAACGTTCCCAGGACTTAGTCTTATCTCCTGTTACCTTCCAGATCTTGGTTATTTTTAAAACCTTGCAGGTTCCTGAAAAGTGCAGACTGCTTTTCTGAAACTTCCAGGTTTCTCCTCTTGAACTTCCAGATTACTTTTGTTGAACTAATACGAAACTTCCAGCAGGCGAATGCGACCCAAACCAGATTTTTTGGCCATATGTGAGCCATATTCCAATGTTTCACGGCAGTCTGGACAGCCCAATTCTTTCCTACAGAGGTATTTTTGGTGCAAAAGTATTTGTACCTTGTAAATCTGAAGTTGAAGTCCTATAGGAGTTTTGTAATTGTAGCTCTTTGTCAGTCTTTCACAAATGCAAAGTAACAGTTACATCTCTTCAATTCGTAAGTGCAAGTACACAAATTGATTTCTTTGAGTCACACTTTAAAAAACTCTTATACTTCCAGTTTTGCACCAAATGATCCAAAGCAAATGATGCAAAACAAATCCGCATGCCTGTGTGGGAAAAAATAGCGTGAATATTTCATTATCACTCACAGAAATAAAGTAAAATATTTAGTTTGGATGTAAATATTTACCTTACTAAATGCTTCATATTCATTCACATTTTATTTGTGAATGAACAACATAGTGAAAGAATGAAGCCCCTTTTAAATTTTTTAACAGGCTAAATAACTTAAGTTTAGCTTTACAAATATCTCCCCAGAGTTTAAAGGCTGGTGTTGCCAGGTTCAGATGTGCAGGAGGATTTCTATTAGTTACTATTGTTAATCCATTATTTTTACAAGAAAGTCTTTTGAGTCTCATGTCCTCTTAAAGTGACTAGTTAGCAATTTATTTTGCGACTCAAAGAAAAAATGGGGGCTTGTCCGGGATATTTTAAACTAAATGCAGACTACGTTAACCCATAACCCCTCATGCCATTTCAAATTAAATTTTCCAGGAAGTCAGTCAAACAGATGATCTCTCCTTCAGAACCAGCTGACAAAACAACAGTCGCTTTATTGTTTATTGAACATTTTAAAACCCTTCCCTGGTGTACAACATCTTCCAACTGAATGCATTTCATTTCAGATATGAACAGAGTTGAAGCAGGTTAATGTAACAGTAGGAGGCTAATAAAATGGGAAGAACCTGGCTGCAGCGTCGTCCACACACATGTACATATAAACATACTGAAAGCAAACATTCCTGTTCTGCTGGTCTAGCGATCCAGGCAGAACATTTAAAGGCGCTCAGTGGAACCACAACCAGAAGGCCAGGAGTATCTTTGGTAACAGAACCTCCTGCTGCCTGTAAACCGTTTCAGATTCGGTCCGACGGTCTCCGAACACTCAGGAGAACCTGCAGCTCCAGAAAGACGCAGCAGGTTTCCAGCTACAGCAGCTGGATCTCCCACTGCTGACTCGGCCTCTCGTCGTTCTCCGGCATCACCACCACATGCTCCTTATCGTACGTTCTGCCGCCTGCAGAGAACAGACAGCAGAGCTGAAGACGAGGAGGGAGAGGGACAAACGCTCCGAGGTGGAAACATGAAGACAAACCTGCTGGAGGTTCAACGCCTGGCAGCATGAAAACATTTCATCACATCAGATGAATAACGTCTGATCACTTCCAGCCAGACCTGCAGCACCTTTTCTGACTGCAGTACAAGTTTCCAGTTTTAGTTTTGATTCACTAAAGTTCTCTGATTCCCCAGACATTCAAACTTGAAAACGTCTGATGCAGGATAGAAAAATACTGAGGATTTATAATAATCATATTATTATTCTAGGAACTAATCAGTTTATTCACTGGATTTTACAAGTTTCATCCTTAATTCATAAAACACTCGTACTGCACCCGAGTGGAAAAAGGGCAGGAAGAGGAAAATGGCCATTTTATAAGGCCATAAAAATGTAATTACTACATTTTTATGGCCTTATATAGTAAATTAACTTACAATATAAGTTGCAAACCTTATCATTGTCATAATTAATGATTAATTAATTTAATTCAAGTTTTGGCCCATGAGTAGTTTATGTTGAATTACATTGAAGATTGATATAAAATAAAACTATTCCAAACATCAAAAGAGACAGATGTCTGTTTGAAATGCAATAAATAAAATCAAAATAGAATTAATTATTGGTCAAACGATCAATAAATTTCTCTGTGACATTGGATCCGTAGATCCAGTAGAGAACCCAAAGATTTCACTCAAGTAAGAGTAGTGATACTTCAACGTGTTTTTACTCAACTAAAAGTCCAAGAAATTATTTAAAAAGTATTTGGTAAAAAGTGACTGATCAAATTATCAATACCTTAATATTTATACATTACATCATCAGATGGACCAAAATATATAGTTAAGTGGAAATTTTGGTATTTTAGGGACCAAAATGACAATAATTCACATAAGTAAAAAAATAACTAAATCAGGCAAATGAAAATGTTTCCAAATTCTTTCAATAAAAAGTGATGAAACTTGAACAATAACTGCAGGTGTGAGTCTGTCTGGTGGATCTTTGGTTAAAACATGTTAGTTTTTCATTCAATGGGTAGAAAATCCAGAAATTTTACTCAAGAGCAGAAATACTTCATAATAAAATTATTAAAGTAAAAGTAAAGTACAGCGTAGTAAAAATATTCCTAAAAGTAACTTATTCAAAAACGTTACAGAAGTAAATGTAACTAGTTACTACCCGCTCTGCGTAGCGCCGACTCTTCCTGCCTCACCTTTAACGTCCAGCACTATTCCAGGGAACGTCAGGCTGCCGATCGGACCCTGCATCTTCGCCGACCAGTTCTGGATCGGATGCCGGCTCTCGTTCCACAGAACCACCTTGGCTGCCGGTTCCACGCTGCCCATCACTTGCAGACACATGGAGGGAGAGAGCTGCAGCAGAGGCACAGAGTTCAGACTTCAGGAACGACTTAAATCAGGTAACAGATGTAATCTACGATGTTTGTGAGCCTGCAGGACGCTCACCTTGTTTTTAATCCGTCCCTCCTGGTAGAACCAGATGTCGCTCAGCGGCTCCACCTCTGCCGCCGCCACCACCCGTCCTGACTTCAGCTCCTCCACCCCGCCTTGCACCGACAGGAAGTGACCGCTCTCCTTGTTCTTCACCCGGAAAAAGAGACGCTTCTGCAGGAGGAACACGCGCAGGTATGAAACGAGTATGGCAAGCTGATTTAACATAAAATCTGTTTTCTCTGACTATCTGTAATTTCATTCCAGATATTTAAAAATGACAAGTACATTTTGACTATCCTTCTTCAGCCTTCATAGTATTTGAAAATATCTTACTGACATTATTTGATTTCAAGATATCTGCAATTTAATTTGCACCAACTGAATTTTATAGACATCGTGTCTAAAAAGACATTCAGGATATCTAGAATTGGAATCATGAATAGCCAGAACAAAAAGCAAGATATCTTAAATGTACTTTATGACTAATCATAATTTAATTATTATTATCTGAAATATATGTGTCAGTTAGTCATTTATTGTAGATGTTTTGACTTAAAGCCCCAGTACAACTTAATGGTAAACCTGATGTCATTTATTCCAGTCAAATTGTATTTAGATTTAATTTAATTTACTAATACGTCTAATGATAAACCTGCATCAGATATCTGGAATGTGTGTGGTGAAGCTCATTTTATGTTAAAACAGTTTCCCATAAGACGCGAGTTAAGGTCATTTTTGGGTTTAATGGTGGTTTATTAGTGAAAAGCAGAGACGTTTCTCCAGTTTGATCAAAGCGGTTTTTAGAAATGAAAAGCGAAGCAAAGTGAGTTGAGGTGGGCTGACCTGTCTGACGGGGTACATGGACCCGACCCGGTCCAGGGAGCTGAACTTGGGCCAGTTGGTGATTTCTATGGGCTCCAGGACGAACTGGCGCCCCCTGTAGTTGCTATGCTCACACAAAACCCAACTACACAAGAAAAAGAGACCCGGTTAGATCTGCATGACACACACTGCAACACACATATGTTTGTGCAGCTATCTTTGCGGGGACTTTCCATTGACTTCCATTCATTTCTCCAGCCTAACTCTAACCAAAACTCAATTCACACCTTAGTCCTAAATCTGACCCCTGACCCAAAAACAGCGTTTCCCCTTGTGGGGACCAGGCTTCGGTTCCCACAAGTAGCAGTTGGTCCCCACAACGTAGTATATGTCAGGAAAATGGTCCCCACAACGTATTAGAAACACACACACTGCGACACACACACTGCGACACACACACACACTGCGACACACACACACTGTGACACACACACAGCGACATACACACACAGCGACACACACACACACTGCGACACACACACACTGCGACACACACACACTGCGACACACACACACACTGCGACACACACACACACTGCGACACACACACTGCGACATACACACTGCGGCGCACTGACCAGCCGCTGTTGACCCGGACCGACAGGATGTGGTCGTTGAAGCCGTCCTGGACCAGACTGGTGACCTCCGACTCGGTGGTGATCTCCCGGCCCTCCAGACCTTCGAGTCCGAACAGCGACACGGACGGCACCGACAGCGTCTGCACACACAGGAGGACGTTACCGGGATGACCGGTAGAGAGCTGGGCTCTGACCGGGAGACGCTCCTCACCATCGGCACCAGCTTGATGGAGAGCACCGAGCAGCTGGAGGGGCAGCCCATACTGGTCAGACTGGGATAGTCCTCCTCAGATAGGACATACATGTTCCCAGAGAACTGCTTGTTCTCACAGAGGACCCAGCTGGAAGACAGAGAGACACGTTAATGCTGTTCCCACTGACTGTCAGTCACTGGGAACTTTAAAGGCCAGTATTATGTGTTTTCCAGGCACATGGTGCCATTTTATAGCACATTCAACTATGTTAAATTCAGTTGTTATAAAATTGCTGTATATTGAATACAGTATGTCTTGAAAGGAAATTTAATTGGGCATCTGTCTCTTTAAAAGCTCCTGCTCTTTCTGAAGCTCCGCCTCCAGGAAGTCTCTTCTATTAACCCTTCAACAACATTTTACCAGCATTACTCTGAGCAGCAGCTCCTATAATGAGCTGAGCAGCTGTTTGCTAAATGCTGCTGGCTAGTCTGAAGGAGCTGAGTGAGTTTGTTTTTGATGAGGGAACAATTGAAAGATCACGATACTGGCCCTGTAAGAGGAAAACACTGAGTCTACAGCTATTCACTCTTTAGATTGATTAGTCTATTAAAATGTAATTTTAGCTTTCCCAGTTCGTTCTCTGGGATGAACCAGCAGCCTGAACTCGATACTCCTGTTAACTGTTGTCTTTCTCACCTTCCTCTCACAACTCGACACGACCTGGTGAGGAATTTCTCTGACAGCGCCCCCTGGCTGTGGTGAAAGACGAGGCATTCGCCCCGGAAGTCTGGTTCAGAGTAGAGGATGATCTGGAGGAGAGAAGAATCGATTAGATCCTGTAGAGTCTGAAATGAGTGAAGAAGCAGAAAGTTGCTGCAAAAAGGAGAAGCTCTGCCCGAACACTAAAATATAGACTAAATCAGGATTTTAAGGATTGTTTGTGTTGAAAATGTGTAGCTTAGTTCGTTAATATTTCCATAGAGAAAAGTTCCATCTTTTCATATTTGAACTGACAAAGTTGGTTGCATAGAGCAGTCTAACTCTACAGCGCGTTTCCAGGAAACAGCTTTTATTTTGGTAGTCCATTTCCGGTTATTCGTGAGTTTACATTTTAGCTGAATATTTAGCGCTAAGATAATAAATATGTAATTTAGGACTACATATTTAGCTTGAAAATGAAATATGTAGTTTGAACCCAGATAATCAACTTACTAACTAAATATTTAGTTTACATTCTCCAACTAAATATTTACATTGGAGCTAAATTAGTTTGTAAATTTAATATTTAACTTGTATTAGCTTGCTAACTAAATATTTGCCTCAAGCTAAATATTTAGCTCCAGGATTCTGCTACAGCTAAATATTTAGCTTGCTAACTAAATATTTAGATCGGAGCTAAATATTTAGTTTATTTACTTCCCAATATGTGTTTTAACACCAATCCATTTGGGAAATGGAGATAAAACTGCCAGAAACACACGACTCATCCCGGTTCTGATCCGAAGATGGACGTCGTCCACCACTCACCTCGTCTCTGGGGCCGAAGGATTCAGCTGGAGCCTGAAACACAACGACATATGAGTGAAACCAGCGGCGCTGTGAGCGACCTGGTTTGCTGGACTGGTTCTCACCGGTAAGATGGGCTGGACCGAGCAGACCCGGGTGTCCTGGGAGCCCCAGTCAGCAGAGTTGCTGTAGAAGCCTTTCTCCAGGATGTATTGGTTCCCTGAGAAGTCCACATGGGAGTAGGCGATCCACCTGGGGGGTCAGAGAATCAGGCGAGTCAGGTGACGGCCGAGTTCGGCGCCTGGAGCTGCAGAAGTTGAACCTACGCTCCGCTGAGGACGTGAATGGAGCTGGTGGAGGTTTTAGAGTCAAAGAGCTCTACGTCAGGGATGGCCTCCGTCACCTCGAAGGTCTTCTCCTCCGTCACACCCTCCTCCTCCTCAGGCTGCTCGAACATCACCATCACCGGGTCCGTCAGGTCCTGGAAACAGGAAGTGGATTCTGAGCAGCTTCTCCTACACAGACGTTAAGATGGCCGACCGTATGGAAACCAGGGATGCAAGCAATCATGTTTAGTTGCTTTTTTATACTATCAGCCATTAATCAACTACTAATCAGTTCTAATCAAATATGAACGTCCGCTTATACTTTTTCTCAGTGTTGTAATTTGGCCTCCGTCCAGCAGGAGGAGCTGTTGGCCATTCTAAAGCTGAGCCAGTTAATACAGAAACAAAGATGGGAAAGAGAAGAGAAGTCCGGTGTGGAATGGAAAATGTGTTTTATCCAATTCTGTTTTGAAATAACACTGAACAACATCCTGAAGTTTCACTGCAATATCGCTCATCCAGCGGCGCAGCGTCAACAACTCCATCAGAAACTACTCATTTGCTATGAAGGCAGACAGAAAAGAGGAGGAGATAACTAAAAAGAATTTAAACCTGATGGAAAAAATGTAACATAAGATTTTTAGGGCTGTTGTAAGTTAATGGACTTCATGGAGGAAAGTTTTAATTCAAGATCAACCACTGGCAGTACAATTATTTTATCCTTTTTATAATTCTACTCAGCAACTCAAGAGGTTCCTGTGTTGTTATATTTTAAATACGTCTAAGTTTAATCATGTGAAAAAACACAATTTTCCGTTTATTCAGTCACTATTTAATACAGTTCCCACAAAATTCTGTTAAAATTAAAGGAAATGGTCACTTATCAATTAGTATTTAGTTGACCAGTAAGATCGATCAACTTTAGATGAACTCATTAGTCGATAACTTGCATCCGTAATGTAGACATGGTAAAGGTGGACCTACCGCCCGGATGATCCTGACGGAGCGCAGCTCGGAGTCGCAGCCCCCCCACACCCTCCAGTCGTGGTACTCGCCCTCCTCCAGCAGGTACTGGTGACCGCGGAAACCCTCCTTCTCGTATCCCACCCAGCTGGAGCGGCAGAGGCAGACAGAGCTGGTCAGACTGGTCTGGGGTCAGAGCTTACCACCTTCCATCAGCGCTTCACTCACATTCCTCCCAGGACCTTCAGGGAGCCCAGGCTGGCCATGAAGAGGTTCTGCTGGTGCTCCGTCCGGCTCAAGAAGTCCCTCATGTTGGAGGAGATGGTCCTGGACTTCCCACAGAAATACGGCTTCTCGTAGATCACCATCTGAGGACAGAGGGGGACCAACGGGGACAGTCAGGACGCCGGCTTGCTGGAAGCTGCAGGATCTAACCAGACGCTGCTGCAGGTTCTCACCTTGGGTTCGCTCATGTTCTCCACCCGAGGTTCTCCCTGTCACAGAACCGAGCTCAGGTTATTATTGTCAGCAGCACAAGGCCGGGCTTCAGCAGGAGTACTCACCACTTTGAGGGGATGCACTGAGCCCACGTAGGGCTGCTCCACCCCCCAGGCCGCAGGGTTAGAGTAGCCCCCCACCTCCAGGATGCGGGGGTCGCCCTGGAAGAAGGGCTGAGCGAAGACCAGCCAGCTGAGGAGCGGAACAACATCTGGGTCAGAACAAGACAGAAACCCAACTGTCCTCTCAGGGCGGCTCACTCACAGCCCGGCGTTCACAATGATGGAGTTGGCTTTGATGGGAAACCCGAAGATCCTGGCGTCCTCCGTCGTGTCCCGGAAAACCACCTTCTTCCCCTCCGCGTTCTCCTCTGGGAAGAGACAGATCTCTGGAACGCTGTAGTCCTGAGCAGACACACGGAGAAGATCCCACAGAGGTCACTGAACGTCCCACAGAGGTCACTGAACGTCCCACAGAGGTCACTGAACGTCCCACAGAGGTCACTGAACGTCCCACAGAGGTTAGAGAAGATGAACAAAGTGATAGAGGTCAGAGAAGACAGAGAGTAAGCCAGGAGCTACAGGTAGGAAAACGTCTGAGAAGGTTCTAGTAGAACCGAGTTGATGAAGACTGCTTTCCAATTTTTTAATTAAATGATTTTTTTATTCCTATTGGAATAAAAATAATCGTCTTCCATATCGATTGGCTCAATAGCTCAGATGGTCACAGTTCCTTTAAATCTGCAGGTTCTCAATGTGGCCACTAGATGGTGCTAGAACATGTCAGCCTGGATCAGCTCTGATGTTCTGCTCACAAAGTAACTGGAGTTATCAGACCAGAAGCTCACAGATCTGCTCCTCCTCCTCTGTTTAAACTGAAGGATGAAGATAATCTGCAGCTCAGACTGACGGCAGGAGGACAAACGGGAATAAAAACTCCCTGCTGCTCACCTCACAGGTCTGAAAGGAAGACGTTCCAGCTACCTGCTCAGCTTTAGCCTGATGACCAGCAGATGGCGCTCTAAGTCAGCCTGTCCTCTCAGCCCACAGCATCACCACTCCGTGTCTGTGTGTTGAAAGGAGAAGTGAAGCCGTCTCACCCTGACTGCTCTGCGAATCGATCCGATGATGAACTTCTGGGTCGGTTTCTCCTCGCTCTGCTCCGCTGTTTCTCCGTTCTTCTTCTCTTCCTGTCCGTTCTGCAGCGCCTCCTCAGGTGGGCTGAAGGGACAGGTGAGCTCCACGTCTCCCTCGTCCAGGGCGAGCTTCTCCCCTTTAAAGTTGGGCTTTTCATAGAGAACCCACCTGCAGTACAGCAGCCAGCTGTTAGAACGTGCTGCATGTCTGAGGTCAAAGGTTAACGTGTCAGTTGTCACTCCAGGATCAACGAGGGATCAGCTGTGAACCGGTGGAGTAAAAATGAAGCGTGACAGGTCGGGTTGGATGGAACAATCCCCACCTGCTGGCTGAGTGACATGGAGACGCTCCACACCCACGGTTCAGGAGAAACGAGGCGTGGCGCGTCCTCCATGTTTACACGCCACAAAGTTTGTGAATCAGGAGCCAAACGCGGCGCCGGAATGAGGAAGACGAGCAGCTTGATGGCGTTTAATTATAGCCAATCATCTTTATGACCGTCAACCTGATCTTCCAGATAAACTATCTGAACCACCTGGGATTACCAGACGCCATACTGACCTGGATATGACAGAATATTATAGATTAATGTTATAGAACCAAGAGATGTTCGAGTAAAATCTGAGAAATAATTTAATCTCCTCAGTTTCATCCCCCAGAAGCCTGAACCAATGCAGAGCCGTTTCATCCAAGACTAAATCAATCAATAAATATTTCTGTTAACAAATAATTCAAGTTTAATAAATGTCCCTACGTCTGGACTCGTGTCGAACCCGTTTGGACTCATGTCAGAGCCGTTTGGACCCGTGTGCGGCGGCTCACCCTCCTCGCACCACCCTGATGGAGATGGTGTCCTGCAGCTCCCAGGACGTCGCGTCCATCACGTCTCCGCGGATCTCCATCCTGCGGCCGCACATTCCCGGCCGGTCGAAGATGTACATCTGTTGAGAGGAGCAGAGGTCAGAGGTCATTTGGAAGACACTGACATTCCAGAGACGGTTCTGATCTGGCATTAGGAGACCCATCAATGCTGGGAAAAGTCAGAAACTTTAATATCAAACAAGAAGAAGCTGAAAAGATTTCATCCCGACCCGCTGCTGATAACTGGTAATGACTCTCTAACATCACCCTGGATGACCTTTAACCCGGTCTGCACTACTGAATTGATTTAATTCAGGCACATTGGAGAGTTGAAGGTCAGCATCTCAGTCAGATTTAGGTCCTGACTTTGACTAGGCCACTGAAGATCCTTTATTTTTGCCCATTTAAAGGCCGACTTGCTGGTGTTCCTTGGATCATAAACCTGCTGCTGAATGTGATCTTCTATTTAGTCAGTTAAAGTGACCTGGTGGGAAACAGCTGTGCTGGTGTTCAGCTGCAGCAGCCTGCGTCGCAGCGGCAGCAGCATGCTCCAGCAGGCCTGAGGCTTTAATAACAGAAACAGGTCCCGGCGTTGTGAGCGCTGTGGTTTTCAGCTGAAGATGATTTGGTTGAACCAGTTCTTCTGATGAAGATCCGCCCCCACCCACAACACCTCCACCCGGTGGGAAAGTCTCCCTCCTGACTGAAGCTAAAGGTCTGCAGGGAAAACATTTGATGGTTTTTATCTGGAGGTTTTCTGGAGTCAGAATCTGCGAAGCGGCCATCTTGTCTTCACCGTTCTGATCAGCATTGACCTTGGGCCGAGTTTATTCCACGTTTCCTGACGCTGTTGTAATAATCTGGGTCATAAATTAAGAACAGAGCCATAAACCATCCAGAGATTCAGATAAACATCTGCAGCCTGAAGAAACACGTCCAGAGGAGACGAGGAGCTCACTCTGTTCCTTTAACAAACCTCACCAGCTGTGGAGCATGGTGGTGGCAGCATCATACTGTGGGCCTGCTTCACTGTCAGTGGTTCTGTACAAACTGAGGCCATAATGAGGCGAGGTCTTAACTAGACCACAGACCAGCAGCTGGATGGTTGGACCCAGTTGGATGTTCTGGACTGGACAAAGAACCTGAACTGGTTCAGTGACTGGGAGCCTGAACTGGTTGCAGGTTTTGTCTCCTGTTGGACATGAGACATATTTATCTTCTCTTTAGTAGATAAAGTCTGAACGGGACAGAAAAGGTCTTCCTTCCACTGACCTTCTTCCTGTCAATCAGCTTTACCATTTTATTGTTCTGGAACCAGTTTAACCATTTGGACTAACTGGTGTAACTCACCTTTCCTGGTCGCGGGTTCAGCTTTCCATGTTCCTTCTCCTTGGTGAGCTGCAGACAAACAGAAACATTTCAGGATCAATCATCATCATCAGTTTGATCCGAACCGCCTGAGCTTGGAAGAAGGTTCCTAAGACTCAGCTGGAGCAGCAGGAGTGTTTCTGGGTCGGTTTGTTCAGGTGAGATGGTCTGGTGTCACTGGGATCGGGTTTCGGACCGCGGAGGCCCGGCTCCCGTTTCAACTCTCACTGCTTTGACTTTATCTGGATTAATCTGCAGACCCGAAGAGGCTGAGACGTTTTCATCCGCCATCCTCTGACGTTCCTCTGGTTTCATGATGCGGCGGCAGGAAGTGAAGCTGTAAAGCTGCTTCCTGGACCGAGCCGTCCATCAGAATCAACCTGCTGATGTTGGTAGAAAAACCGGATCTCAGCTGCTGACTGACAGACGGTCAGACAATGGACCAGTTCCCTCCACATTCCTCGGTCTCACGGCTCGCTCGTCAGGACAAACTACACAACCTGCTTCTGGTTCTGATTCTGACCGGGTCCAGAGGATCGGCACAGCAGCTTCAGAGCTGAAACTAGCATAGCGAAGCTGCAGTATTCCCGCCTGGGGTCAGAGAAAGTGCTGCTTCAGCAGAACCAGGCGGACGGAGGTGTGATGAAGACACGTGGTTCCAGAGGAATTCTCTCCCCGTCACCTCGTCTTCCACCTCGTCAAGCAGAACAGAGGATGAATACGAAGGAGAGGCGCGGCTGCGTCTCTGCAGGATCAGGCAGATAGCTGCTGCGGGTGTGGATGACTCTGACAATATTTATCTAGACCTGAAGCACGAAACTCTGTGCAGGATCCCAGCAGCTGCTTTACATTCTGATAACAGCCTTCCACTGCTGCACATCGGGAACCTCAGAGCATTCATAAAGCTGATCTTGCTGCAACATCCCAGTGTTTTCATATAATAGAGTGCAGATAATTGAATATTTCAGCAAAATCTTTCACATGTGGAGACAAGAACCCAACGTGGCACAGACATTCCCAGAGGGTTTGATTTTTGCTTTTTAAACAAAAAAACGTTAGCCACTGAAAAGTTCAAGATGGTCCACAAGGAGAATTTACTTCTTCACTACATTTGCAAACATTTATTAACAATGAATACTTTGGGTATCAAATTATGTACAATTGGACCCATAGGAACCATATTTACATTTTACATGCCGACTAGGGTTGTTTTGGGAAAAAATTTTTTGCTCTGAAATCACAAATTAGATGAATGTGTCTGATGTCAAATTATAGCCTACATATTTTGAACCACAGTTTTTTTTTCTTCTGGTGGGCATTGTTCAAAATGGCCACCGTGGTTATAATGGAGAATATGTTCGACATGGTGAAGGGCACAGCTAGCCAAAACGTTTGCTTAATGCAAAATTAGCAGAAGCCAACAATGCACTGCTGAACATAAAAATTTCTGGAAGCCAATGCAAGCCGCATTAAATAAATTAGCAGAAGCTAACACTAGCACATTAAAAAATGAATGTGACTGGGAACCCACACTGGTTCCCAGTTCCTGAACCAGGGATGTAATTATTTTTCTAATTACATAGAAAAATAGCAGAAGCTAATGCTAAATCACTAAATGCATAAAAAAAAGTTGGTGGAAGCTAACGCTAATGTCCTTCCAGTTGTCGACTATGGAGAGACTCACCAACAGAAAAGTCAAGTGGCTGATGGAAAATATGAAAAACATACAATCTGAATTTTTATGCTTGTTTGGGGACTTGTCAGATTTTTACAGTAATATGCTGCTTTATGAACAGATCATCCATCAACCAAGGAGCAGAACCTCCTTCCTGTCTGAGCCCAACTGCAGACCAGTTCTAGTCTGACCCGAGGGCAGGTTCTGCTCAGGTTTGTGTTGCAGTGGAACTACACATCTCCAGTCAGGTTGGGTAATCATTACTGTCTGTTAAATGATTTTTGGATCAGAAGGTTCCTTCCTGGCCCCAGACGGACGCAGCAGGACGTGTGCAGACGTGTGCGCCACACGCAGACACACCTTCAGCTGCTTAATTACATGAGTTGCTCGGAGCAAAGAAGACATTTGGATTGAGCTGCAGCCGTTTCTGGAACCTGTTTTTATATTTCTGTTTAACACAACAGAAGCTCCATAATTGTGTCATAAACACAGACAGGAATAAACTGTTTACACCGAACAACTGACTTGATCCCATCCCACTGAGTGGTGATGTGAAGAGCTGAGGGACATTTTAATCTGCAGAATGAAAGGATTGTGCTTTGGAAATTCACTGAAATCTGAAGCAGAGAGAGGCTTCACCTGCTTCTAATTTTCCTGTGCAGTCCAATAATTCACATTCACTCATGCTACAGTACTCACATAGGCATCTGGGAAGGCTCGATACTTGGACACCAGGTTGCTGTCTGGTTCATCTTGCTGTCTCTGGGGCTGGGACCCTCTGTGAACGCTGCTGAACTGTGGCCCTCCAGACAAACTGCTGAACTGTGGCCCTCCAGACAAACTGCTGAACTGTGGCCCTCCAGACAAACTGCTGAACAGGGATGCCTGTGATAGCCCCTCATAGCTGAGGCTCCTCCGTAGGATCCCGGGCCCCTGGCTGAACAGGTGGGGCTCTGAGATGGTGAGGGCCTGGTGAGGGTCGATGGAGCCGGTGGGGCTGAGCAAACGGGTGGGGCTGTCGGAGGTGGGGGAGCCCAGGATCAAGGAGGACGATCGGCTGATCCTTGAGGGGCCGGCGTCTCCGTTCAGGGATGAAGAGGAGTTGACGAGGAAGGAGAGGCGCTCCAGACGGGACCCTGCTGTGTCCCCAACAGGCCCTGCCTCACCAGTCTCCCTCAGTCTCATTCCCAGGGTTCCTGTGTCCGGCAGGGAGGTGAACAGCGGCCGGTGGGCGGTCCCGTTTTCCAGCTTCAGGTCCGAGTTTGAGGAGCGGTAAGAGCCGAAGAGGACGCTGTTGTCGAGGCGGGAGCTGGTGGTGGGAGACGAAGGAGCGCCGTTCCCATTGTGCAGTGAGGACGTCAGCCCCTGGGGAAGGAAGAGGACATGGTCTGAGATCGGATCGGAAACAGTCCCAAAGTTTACCTCTGGACTCCGACCGCCTGTTGATCTAAAGTTTCCTGAGTTTTAGAGCAGAAATCCAGATCAGTTTCAATCATTTTATCAAAGATTAAGTCAGAGGTCTTCTGGTTCCACAGTCAAGGTGCTGCTATGGAGAAAGTGCGATCGCCCCAACATTTGCGTTTAGTACGTGGAACACTAAGTAGGAAATGATTATCGGTTCTCAGAGACCAAATGTGGATGAAAAGCTCTGTGGCTCTGAAAAATGAGAAGCAAAGCCTTCAAGGGCTTTAAAAGCAAATAAGAGCTTAAAATCTTTTCTAAAACAAACGGGAAGCCAATATAAAGATGACAAGACGGGTGTAATGTGGTCCAATCTGAAAGTGTTGGTTGAAAGGCAAACCGCTGTATTCTGCACAAGTTGGAGGTGGTTCAAAGATGTCTGGGGTACACCAACATAATAAAATCATTAACAGCTTTTTCCAAGTCGCAATGATTTAAGAAAGGCTTAACCTTCCTTTGAAGAAGACAAAAGTCTAGATTGGACAACAGATGCAATTTGATTGTCAAAGGCAACTCAAAGGTTTTTCACATGGTCACTATAGTAGTAGTCAAATTTCCCAGACCAGTAGCAGCTTTATCGACAAACAGGATCCACTCTGTTCTTTGGTCATTAGGAACAGAAAGTTCTGGTTCAACCACTGTTTGATTGCAGAAATGGAAATGAGGAGAGAAAGCAGAAGCTTACTGCATCCTGACCTTATTGGTAGGGAAATTTGTAGGTTGGCTGCATAACAATAAAATTTACCATTGTGGAAGTTTCTAATAGATTCCAACTGCAACATATGCAAAGAAAAAAGTAAAGGGCCCAATATGGAGCCCTGAGGGACCCCACACAAAAGACAGGTTGTAAAGTCAAAGCTCGGATATTTCCCACAGAACCAGATGAAAGCATCAGAAATGAGTCTCAGCTGGATGAAGTGAGCAGATAGAGTTTGAGGGAAAGTAGGAGGTACCTGGCTCTTCATCAGCTCCATTGGGGAGCGGGCGTCTCTGGAGATGTTCCTCTTCAGGCCCAGGTCCAATGGCAGGGTGTACAGCTGGTTCTGGGGCTCCTCTGTCCTCTGGGGGGTGCTACGGACAAAGGGACTGCCCATGTCCTCTCTGATGGGGGTCAGGGTGGAGATGACTGGGCTCCCTGTGTCCTCTCTGATGGGGGTCAGGGTGGAGATGACTGGGCTCCCTGTGTCCTCTCTGATGGGGGTCAGGGTGGAGACCAGTGGAGGAGGAGCTGCTCGCACGCCAGTACTCCGGGGCCTCTGAGAGGGTCCCATGCTTCTCAGGGTGTCCACCAGGCTGTCCATGTCGTTGACAGGGGAGTCGATGTTGGGGGATGTTGGGGAGTCAGGAGAGGTCGGGGGGTCAGGGGTCAGGTCCACCAGGGTGGCCTTGAAGACTCCGGTGAAGAAGGAGTTGTCTTCGGTGCTGCAGGAGGACGCAGAGAGCGGCTCCAGCTCCCACCTCGGCTTCCTCCACTCCTTCTCTCCTTTCAGCCGCTCGTCCTCTTCACCTGCTGGAGGAGCTAACTCCTCCCCCTCCTCCAGCAGGCTCCGCCTCCACTCCCCGCCTCCAGCGGGGCTCAGGTACACAGAGCTGTCTGAGGAGCTGAAGTGTGAGGAAGGTTCATCGTCTTCAGGGAGAGGGGACCTGCTGGATTTAAACTGAGTCACGCCCTGAAAACGGTTCTTCCACTTGTACTCTGGTTCCGGATCGTCTGGCTCAGGCGTGCTGCTGGTTTCCATGGTAACCAGGGACACTTTGTGGAAGCGGGGTTTGGGTTCCTCCTCTCTAGGAAGAGACAGGTTCTTCAGGGCCAGCTTGGTGCTCAGGCTGCTGTAGCCTGAACTCATCCTGTCATCTGGTTCTGGTTCTGGTTCTGGAGGCTGGCAGCTGGAGGGACACAGAGAGAAAGGAAGTGATGACACAGTGGTCACATGATCAGACTCAGGGACCAGTCCAGAGTTCCCCATTCAGAACCATTCCTATAGGGCTCATCTTTCTGCGTGGTGGGTTCTCTCTGGTTCTCCAGCACATGGCAGCAACATGACTGTAATTGGTGTGAAAGTGTGTGTGTGTGTGCTGTCTGTCTCTGTGTTGCTCTGTGACAGACTGGCGACCTGTCCAGGTGACCCCGCCTCTCACCCGTCATGATCCGATTAATCATCATTTTCTGAATCAGAAGAAGTTCTTGATCCTGCCGAGTCTGGAGGACTGGAGACGTTTCACCATGAAGCAGGACGAGAAGACGAAGGACCTGGTCTGCAGTGAGGAGGAATGTGGATCAGGTGTGGCTCTGAATACCTTCTCATCATCCAGGCAGCTAAAGCATGAAGCTGTTGTTTCAGATGCAAGGAGCCATGACAGGGTGGAGGGTCAGGATCAGAGTCAGACAACAAGCAGAGGCTCAGGATTCTGAACCAGAACATCGGTTCTGGTCCAAACAGAAACAGCCACAAGGAGTTTCTGAACGGTCTCAGGGCTGCAACAGCACCAAATGCTGCCATCTAGTGGCTGCCAAACAAACTGCTCCTCTGAAGTCAAAATGCTGAATTATTTTATATGCACATTAGATTTTTGTTTTTTAGTCACAAATAAGGCTCAGCAATACAACTTAAAAATAAAATATGACTGTTTTCTTAATGTTTATGATTTTAATCTATTTTCCCCTCATTTTTCTAAAAAAACAAATGATGGCTTTTATTTCAGTCATCCATTCTGTGAGTTGTTTCAGGGACGGACTGTGAGAAGTTTTGCTGAATTACGAGAATAAAGTAATATTAGTAGAATAAAAACACTATTTTACCAGAAAAGAAAAATATCTTAAAATCATGAGAAAAAACCTTTGACAGATTTATAAAGATCTGAGGAGTTGTTTCTGTAAAACTTTATCTGACGGAGTCTTCATGAATGTCTGACTGTTGTCATGAAGTGTCATTCGGTAAATAATGACACTTTTAATGCAAAGTTGCTCTAGAAGTTGCCATTAAAATGCCAACTTTGCATTAAAGTGTCATTATTTGCAAAATAACACAAAGTTGTCACTTTTAACAGACATTCATAAAGACTCCTTTGTGTTCTTGACAGTTCATGTCAGTCAAAGTGTTTATTATTCTTAGAAACACTCAGTTGTTTGAACGATTGTTTCAGAGTCTTGCTGCTGATAATTTGATGCTGTTAAAATATAAATTATTTCTATTAAAACTCATACAAAGTATAAATGAACAAGATGCTCAAAATTCCTCATTTCAGTTTTCTATTTTTTGTATTCAAGTTCTCATAAAATATGACTTTCTGCTAGCAATATAACGACCTTATTCTTCCAATATTATGTCTTTATTGTCGTAATTCAAAAAGTAAAATCGTAGCCTGGCCTTAATATCAGCTGTAGAGTTGACCTGAAAGGACCAAATAAATAAAAGCTTGCATCTCTTGGAACTATGGAAACAAAAGGAGGGGTGGAAAAAAGTTCAACTTTTCCAAAAATTAAATATTCAAAAATGTGACTAAATGGATTTATGGCTGTCACTCCTACCGTTTCAGATTCTTTCCAGAGGTGCAACTTTGTGCTTTCCGATGTGTTTGTTGACACATTACAGGAGTTTCTCTGTTAAATACAGAAAACGCTGACTTGCAGTCATTTTGATGGTATTGTTTTGGCGCCCCCTCTAACGCAGCGCCCCTCATACTGCATTCTTCCCAGGAACATCCCGTCCCCTACCGGACCTCCTCCTCCCCCAACCATCCACAGACCACCTGAAGGTAGATTCGCTGTCTGTTGATCCTCTGAACAAAATGTCTCTTCATGGAAACATCAGAGTCAGATAAACCGGGCCACTGCAGCTTCAGGGCATTTCATGACGTTTCTCTGATTTATCAGAACTTTATCGGACCGTCAATGATCCCTACAGCCTGGATCTAACTGGTTTCGGCTCCAGTGAAAGCGGCTGTGGGAACCAGCGGGTCTTCCTGACAGCTGCCGCCCGGAGCCGCATTCCTTCAGCGGCGCGTCACTCAGCGCAGCTGAACTCCAAACTACATGCAAATGAGCTGCAGGTATGAGCGCATTACGCAGAACAGCTGCAGCCATGAAGTCTTTACGGTGTTCCTCATCCTGAAACACGGTTCCGAAAGACGGAACCGATCCGGAACCAGCACGGAGTTCAAACCGTAAAGGATGTTCAGGTTCCTCCATCTGCAGAGCTGGACCAGAACCTTCTGCAGCCAGAACCAGCTGGTAGGAGAAGTATCATGATCTGGGCCAGAATACCGGGATAAAGCAACACCTGCTGCCTTCAGGGCCACAACTCCTCCAGGAAAATCCAGAACTTTTTCATCGACATGATGGAAAAACACATTTGACCTTTAATTGATCCTCATCAGAACCGCTTCAGGCAGAAAAAGTTCAGTCTGTTTGGGAATCAGTTGCTGCAGCAGAAACAAAACAAACGTTTTGCTTTTTTAATGATTTTCCTGATTTCAGTTTTAAGGAAAGAATCATCCTGCAGTGAATCTCGGATCAGAACCGGATTTTCTGAACGAACCGTCAGTAAAACCCAAACCCAACGCAGATTCCTCAGACTGAGCCCGGACCAGAACATCATGTTCGGGTTTTAGCAGTTTTATGTTTCAGCTGCTAATAAGGCCTGCTGCTCAGGTTCAGGTATTTTCCCGCTGGTGAACAGAACCGGACCGGGACGGGACTGAATGGATCAGACTCACCTGCGGTCCAGATGAGCCGCGGCGCGGACTGGATGCGGGTCGCCAGGCGGTCTGCGTGCGTCCAGAGCCGACGTCAGGTCTGGCACCTGTCGCTGCGTCGCGGCGGCTCCGTGAACGCGGCGCGTCCTGTTCCCCGCCCCCTCGGGACGGCGGGCGGCGTCAGGCGTCCCTCCCGCTGCAGGACGCGTTAAGGTGCGCTCCTCCTCTTCCTCCTCCTCTTCCTCTCGGGTTTCCTCGGTTTTCCTGGGGTCAGAAACCAGAACCGGTCCCGGCGGGTTCGGGGCTTTCTGAGCGGGATCTTCGGTTTCTGCGGCCTGGTTTCCCTCCGCCGGCGCAGCGGCGGCGGGCGGGGCAGAGCCGCATTCCTGCAGCCTGTTTACCTGCGGAACCGGTGGCGCCGGCTCCTCCCACACGCTCACCTGTGCCGAGGCCGTTTCTGCTTTCTCCTCTGACCTCTGACCTCTGGGGGTCCCTGCCTCCCCCCCGCCGTCCCGCAGGTCCGCCTCCTCTCCGCTCTCCGGGGTTTCCTCCGGGGCGCTGAAGTAAAGCTCCGCGCCGTCATCCGAACCGACGCTCAGGTAGGCCGGACTCAGAGCCCGGTCCGGTTCGGGAGGTTCGGAGAAGTCCTGAACATTCATTCCACGATCCGGAGGGAAGTAGTCTGCTGCGACCGGAACCAGTCTGCGTTCAGAGCCGGAAACCCGAGAGTCCGTCCCGGGAGACGCTGCAGTAACCGGAGACGGAACCGAACCTCCGCTGTGGGAATCGGGCTGAACCCGAATCACAAGGCTCGGTTTGGTTTCAGCAAAACCGGAAAAACCTGCCCCGGGGTCAGGGGACAGTAGAGGGAGGGTCTGGACCCCAGGCGGTTCTGGTTCTGGGACCCCGTCTGGAGACCGAACCAGAAAGAACCGAGGAGGAAACAGAGAATTATAAAGAGTTCCAATCACCGAATCCCGACCCGAACCGGGACCAGGGCTGGCAGGCGGTACCGCCGCGTCCGGTTCAGGGTCAGAACATTTAGCTGGGACTGTTGGATTCGGTTCTGGGTGAAAAGCTTCAGCTGAGACAGCAGGTACCGCCGGGTCCAGTTCGGAGCGGCTCGGTTCCGGTTCTGGGGTCATAAAGAGTGTTAAAGTTTCTTCAGGTTCCGGTTCGTCCAGAGTTGAACCCGAGTCCCGCCTGGAGGAACCGGTCCGCTGCTCCAGAACCACAGTCCGGGGTCCTGAGGTACCGTGAGGTTCTGGATCCGGACTCGGACCATCAGAACCATCCCTGTTTCCCGATACAGCGGATGAGGTCAGGTTCTGGTTCCCACCTGGTTCTGCCCGATTGGACCGGAGGTCGGGAACAGCCGGGGCTTGTGTTCGGCCCGTCGGAACCGGAAACTCCGGTTTGGAGGCGATCAGAGTTCTGCAGGTTCTGTTGGAGAGAAACTCCTCCGGTTCTGGTCGGGTTCTGGTTAACGATCCTGCAGTGAAGGAGAACGGTTCGGCCCGGTTGGAGGACGGGGGAGGAGGAGACGGGATGTCGAAGGTTCCGCTGGTATCGAGTTCTGGTTGAGACAAACTGAACCGGGTCTTCGGGTCGGCCCGGTCCAGATCCAGGCGGGAGACGGGATTCTGGGGGAGAAGAGAGAGAGGTTCGGTTAAAACATCTGGAGGGAAACAGAACCAGAACCACAGAGTCCATCCCAGCAGAACCAGCCGTTTTGGACCAGAACCAGAACTTTCTGATTTTTTAAATCGGAAAATCGTTTCTATTTATTCAGAACCACAGAAGCTCCAGGTTCTGTTCGGATGGACTGGAACCATCAGACCGGGTCAAGGTGCTACCTCCTCCTCCTGCTGGTTGTCATGGAGACCAAAGACGCTCCTGGAGACGTCCTCTTCATCCCTCCTCCTCCTCTTCCTCAGGCCGAAAGAGAACGAAGCAAAACGACGAGAAGACGAGAGAGAGAGATCCAAGTCCGAGTAACTGAAGAGACGAACCTGGAGGAGGAGGAGATGGAGGGATGAGAGGATGGAGGGATGAAAGGATGGAGGGATGAGAGGATGGAGGGATGAGAGGATGGAGGGATGAGAGGATGGAGGGATGAAAGGATGGAGGGATGAGAGGATGGAGGGATGAGAGGATGGAGGGTAAATGGTTGGCAGGTTGTCTAGATGCAGAGATACTCCAGAGGCACCAGAACCTCCTTGTAGTTCTGACCCGGCCCGGTTCTCAGAACCTCTTTCTGCTCCGTTTGAGTTTGGACCTGACTACTGAGTTCTGAG
This sequence comes from Brachyrhaphis roseni, assembly GCA_903066815.1. Lineage (NCBI taxonomy): Eukaryota > Metazoa > Chordata > Actinopteri > Cyprinodontiformes > Poeciliidae > Brachyrhaphis > Brachyrhaphis roseni. Next base: position 33,083 of record CAEFZY010002039.1, read on the forward strand.
CAGAACCGGACTGACAGAACCACACGCCACCAGCAGAACCGAGTCTGTTCTGATTCTGTTTGAAGAATCTTTGACCCAGAAAAGAAGTTCTGCTGCAGAGCAAGGCACTGGCGCCCTCTGCTGGTCAAACTGAAAACCCACAGAAACCAGCAGAACCAGGAGAACTTCTTGGTTCGGCCGGATGGGGAACGTCCTGGATCAGGATGGTTCTGATTGGTCCCGGGTCACCTGAAGGACCCCTGAGCCACTCAGCGCTGGAAACACCCACTGCACCCAAACACATCTGGACCTCAGAAAACCGGTTCTAGTTTCTAAACAAGTCTGCCACAAATGTTAGCAGGACGTTTCAGGAGGAAATGAGCTTCACTGACCTTTGACCTGGACTCGGTGGCGCAGACAGAGGAAGCCTTCTTCAGGGAGGCCGGCCTGTCTTCGTCTTCTGGAGTCCTGAAGGTTTGCATAATCCAGATTATTACTGCAATAATCTGATTACAAACATAAAAACTAATCTTACATTTTTAATTTTTCCCATCAGCTGCTTGAATTTCTTCTTTTTAAATAAAATAAATTATTGCCATAAAATGTTCCCTGTTTTCATGACCTGGATGAACTTTATGCCACATCATGTTTTCTGCTTTGGTTGATCATTAAACGAAAATCTTCTTCCCCCTCCTTCTTTATCGTCCAGGATTTCTCTGTCTGTAAGGCTGACCTTTGACCTCCTTTCACACCAAACAGGAAGTCTGATGAAAGCCCGACAGTTTATAGCTCAGTACACACTCAGCGGCGCAGCCCGTTTACAGCGGCTGTAAAGGTGACGAGTGTTCAGGGTCTCATTCAGCAGCTGCAGCGAGTCCATGTCCCTGGAGACCAGATGCCCTCCGATAGCAGGACGAGTCGCAGATCCGTCGCCGCTGCCAAGTATTTACATGTCAACAAGCAGGAAACATGCAGACTTTCCTTGTTGGAACTTTCAACAGCGACTGTCGCAGAAAGAATGTGAGCGAGTGAAGGCCGTCCAACAGGAAGTGGCTGTGGAGAGAAAGTGTTTTCTCTGCAGGTGCGGTGAAATGTGATGATGCGTTGGAGCAGAAACCAAACATCAGGGAACCTTTGGATGACCTGAACATTCACCAAACGTCTCAGCATCGTTTTCTCTTCTCTTGAAATATTTTTTGCTTCGTTTCGTTTGGAGGTTCTGTGGTTTCTTTCCAGAATTAAAATGTAATCCCTTTATTCTCCTTCCTTTTCTAGTGAAACACCTTGTGTTTATCTGGCTGAAGCAAAGCATGACACATCCAACACCGTGCTGCATCACAACCGGATCGGATCACGGTAAACAGATGCTGAACGTGGCAGACAGTCTGACTGGTGAAGACGACTCCAGGCGTCGTTTCGTAGAAAAGTTTGGATTCTTTACGTCGACTCAAACACGACGCCATGTTGGTTGTTTTGAAAATCTACTTTAAAGATTCATATTCGGGCTTTTTATTTTATTACTACATTGAATATAATTTCAGATTTTTGTCCATGTTGACTTAAAATGTAAACTTTTAATGTTAAAGGTAAAAATTCTAAGCAACAGACGATAAAGAGAATAGAAACAGACGGTCTGACAGCAGCGACAGATATAAATGCAGCCGTGCAGCAACCTACAGCCGTTTCGGCAACCTACAGCCGTTTCGGCAACCTACAGCCGTTTCGGCAACCTACAGCCGTTTCGGCAACCTGCAGCCGTTTCGGCAACCTGCAGCCGTTTCGGCAACCTGCAGCCATGCAGCAACCTGCCCCGGCTGTGATCTGATAACTCCGTTTGTGTTTCATCTCAGGTGCTGAAGGTCATAAAGTTAATGACCAACTGTTGTTCAGATTCCCAGCTTCAGGTTTAACTCTTTAGATTCACAAGCTGGAAGCATTTTGGATCCAGTTGGTTCGTTTGGATCCAGTTGGTTGTATAAACAGTAAATAAGTGAAGAGATTTCCTTCATAGATCCGTTTGGTTTTGAAGGATCTGATTCAATCAGAGGAGCTGAGGAAACCAGAGAAATCTCCCCAGAATGTTTCATTTAAAACCACAAAATGTTCCTCAGGTTGATGTCTGACTGCCGGCCTTCGTCATCGCTGGGTGAGGATGATGAGCAGCTCTTTCTAAGGTCCGTTTATGCGACACGTTCCAGAGGGAAGTGACTCACAGAAGACAGAAACTGTGACGAAGCGATCTGGAGACAAAGACTGTCTTGTCGGCTCGTTAGCAGCTGGTTGTGAAAGCAGCAGGCATGCAGAGAGGCAGGTTCCTCCGTCAGGGTGGGGTCGCACAGGAACGGCCCGCAGCATCACCCCGCCGGGTAAGGCCCAGAGCCGGATTACAGCTAATCCTGCAGCTTAACCTCCGAGCTCTGACTGTCAACAGATGAAATCTTTGCAGATCAGAGAAAATGTCATAAACAAAATATAGATGCAGATCAGTTGAATCATAGAACCTCAACCTTTGTCTAGTTTTAGTGTAAATATCTTATTAGACTTAAAACAAAACCAATTTACCAAAAACTTTTAGTAAAAGAGAAGCTGATTTATTATTGGATATTGATAAAAACATTTGTTCTGCTGTGGGTTTTGGGAAAAACATTTTGTTTTCCATGTTTATTTATTGTATCTTTTATTATGATAAGAGTTTTGATTTATTGTTATAATAAATTCCAGTTGATATTTTTTGAAAAACAATCTTTCCATATTCTGATGATCTCAGTATTTTCTCCAGTGTTTGTTCAAGGAAAGCATTATTACATATTTCATGTTTATTGATGATTTGATGTTGGAACTCGACTGAATTTAATGTTTGTTTCTGGTTTCTCAGTCAGAGACTGTAATTTGTTTTTGACTTTTTATTTTAATGATATAAATCACTTTGAACTGCCTTGCTGCTGAAATGTGCTCGACAAATAAACTTTATATCAATAAAGATGAAAATATGATTGAATGCAGAGAACTTTAGAGATACAAATAATACTTCATTATGTGACAGATTTCCTAAAGAAACATTTTACAAATGGTTGTTTTTGTCACCCATAAAAAATCTGAAAAAGTAATAAATAGTTCTGATCATCACTTTTATTGTTACCACAATTGTACCAGAAAATATTGTGATAAAATTTCCCTTCTCTGTTTTAACTTATTTTTTAGGAAGACATTTTTTGCACTAATTTTTGTCTGTAACTCGGATCCGGCTGGTTCTGATGGTTCTGGCCTCCAGGTGTGGGCGGAGCTCCGCTCAGCAGAGGTCAAAGTTCAGCATGAGGTCAGGTGTTGTGGTACCAGAAGAACCTCCTGGCTCTGCTGCAGCCCAGTGTCGTGTCTTCCAGGCATTCGGCGGCCATTTTATTAAACAGTCCAGTAACTGTTAGCTTCAGTTGTTGTAAAAGTGCTGCGTGTGAAATATAACTCGGAGAAATTTTACTTCCTGATTTAAAGTCTTGAAATTGGGCCTCTGTCTCTTTAGATTCAGCCTTTAAATAAACTTTAACATTTTTATTAAAAACCCAGTTTAGGGTTCAGAGAAGTTCTGCCCAGTTCCGGTTCCTCATATTTAATGTTTACATATCAGAACCGGCCTTCTGCCAAACAAAGGTGGGGGTCACCATGGCAACCGGTGTGTCTGGTTACTTGAAGCTTTCCAAACATTTCCTGAGTTTAAAGAAACAGATGCAAATTAATTAAATGGGCGTGCGGCAGCGAGCGGCAGCCAGCGCGCGGAGGCCAGCGTGCGGCCGCCTGCGGCTCCAGAACCGACTTCATGACGAGGAGGAAGCTCAGTAAATTCAGGGAGGCATGGTAGAGGCAGAGTAGTGATGTGGGATTACAGATAATCTGTGATCTGAACTTCATTTAACAAACACAAGGTGCAGCTGAGGCCTCCATGATGGAGGACAGATCACAGGTCAAAGGTCATCTCCATTGACTGACCTTCATTCAGAACCGTTTGGAGTCCAAACTGCTCAGAACCTTTGACCCCACAACCCGTCTGGACCTGGTACCATCTTAGAACCTTCCAGACTGCCAGAAACCAGCCAGAACCAGCTGAGGCAACCGGCCCGGTTCTGGAGCAGAACCAGGTCCATCAGATCCACTCAGACTCTAAAAACAACCCGAATCTCTGTACTGATTGGTTCTGGTTCTGCTGGACAAGCGGCCTCCAGCCTTACTGAGGTAAAATCTGACCCAAACAGAGAACCGGAAGTAGGGTCACCTGTCAGTGAACTTATCACTTCCGGTCAAACTTAACGTGGCTGACAGGAGCAGCTGCTGCGCGCCGTGACGTCACCAGCATGTTTACAGGCGCTGGACCCGTCCGAACCTGCAGAACCTACCGGACCTCCTGCTGCCTCTCTGCCTCCATCTTCGTTTTCATCTTCAGCTTCGGGAACTTGAACTTCTTCCTGTCCTGCTGCTTCTGCGCAGACTCGTCCGGACCCGGTTCGGTTCTGAAGAACAGAGTTCTCAGAGACTTCCTGGAGGACTTCTTCTTCTTCTTCTCCTCCATGTCTGCTGCTTCAGGCTGCTGCTGCAGATGACAGCAGCTGCTGCTCTTTGAGCAGAACGAAGCTCAGGTGCGGGCCACGCCTCCCCCCGACCCCCCTCACACACACACACACACACACACACAGAGAACACACACACACGCACACACCTGGCAGAGACAGCTGCAGTTGAAAAACCCGGATCTAGACCCGGGATCAGGATCCTCTGGTTCTGCAGCACCACAGAATCTTCAGCATTTATTATCATATTCATTCATTTTAAACCCACCAATTAGAGCAGCCGCAGGCATGACGTCACCCTAGCTCTCCAGCTGTCGGCTTATCATGAAGATAAATATTTAAATCATTTTATCGTCTGTAAATGATAAACAAACGAGTCTAACAGTTTCTGCTAACTGAATATGGGTCTGTATGGCAGGCCGATTTAACATAGAATCAGCTTCACCACACTCCTGTATGACTGCAAGTTCATGAACGTATTTCTAATTATATTTTGATTGATGTAAATGACGTCAGATTTACCATCAGGTTTAATTCAAGACCTCTGCAGCAGCTTCTTCTGACTAGTTATAATCCTGATAAAATAACCTAAATATATTTTTTAGATATAAGATCTGACTCGTGCAAAGTAACGTAAGGCAAATAATGATTATGATTAATTAACTATAAAAAAAATCCCTTTCTGGTTTCACTGGTTTCCTTCCAGTCACTTTAACCAGAAATTATTTATTCTGATTTAATCTCCTTAAATCATTCCTACTAGTGATGGATCATCTGAAGGGGCGTGAGGTTTGTATTGCTGAAAACCACGTGACTGCAAACGAAGCCTCGCGTTGCATGGGTCACATGACTGCTTCATTTTGCGTGCCGGTTTTCAAAATAAAAGCGTGATGAGCCGCTGATTCATGGGTTTTTGTATTTGATCGCATCAGAGGAATATTTGTCTTCAGCAGTGGCCGAAATAAAAGGAACCTTTTATAGTTCATGTGTATTAATGATTTTGATGATGGGACTCATCAAAATGTAATGTTTGTTACCTGTTTTCTCAATTGTTGATTATGTTATATTTTGTGACTTTATATTTGTGTGTTTATTATTATATAAAACACTTTGAAGCTGCATTGTTGCTGAAATGTGCTAAACAAATAAACTTGACTGAAATGGAGCCAGCAAGAGGGAAAAAAA
>CAEFZY010002040.1:0-38296 GCA_903066815.1 Brachyrhaphis roseni
CAACATGGTAGCACAGCACTAACAGGGCTGGTTAAAAAAAACATACCGGTGAGAGCCGTCTTCATCTTCCTCCTGAGCACTGAGACGTGTTACGTTACATTGCGTCTTCCTCTACACATATATTCCACCTGTCTCACTCTTACCTTTTCTGCTCGAGCGCCCCTGGTGGCCATTAAAAAAAAAAGGCATAAATAAGCTGCATCTTTGTATAAGCCGCAGGGTTGAAAGCGTGTGACAAAGGTCGCGGCTTATAGTCCGGAAATTACGGTATATAGGAAATAATCTGAAAATACACCAGATTTCCATTTCAGTGGTAAAAACAAGAATTTACTGTAAGGTATATAAAACTCACTCAGTTTGGTGCTAATGCAAGATTGTACATAAACAGGCAATTAATATTTGATTTATACTGTACTTTTTTTTATTCCTCCCATGAAGCTACTCATCTTCTGTAAAAAATTACAATGTACTTTGCTGCTGCGTTACTTTTCAACACAAAGTGTTGGTGGAGGGGTTGTTGCAAATAGTTCCTCCAGACAATCCCACCATTCTGGTGATTTTTGAGCAAGAAGCAGGATACAGTCTAACCACATTGTCCATCACATAGCAGCACATGGACACCCATGACAGGCAGCCATTCAGAATGAAAATATGCTCTTTCCAAATGGAAAGGTTATGGACAAGATTTGAACTCAGTACCTTATTGCTGAGAGGCAATAGTGCAAACAACTGTTCATTCATGCAGTGCTTATTTAGTTCCAAAGATACATTTAAATATTTGAGCTCAATTCCCAAGAAGACACTAAACACATATCATTTATTTAGAACTTTTGAAAGGAACAGAGCTTCTGCACCAAAATAATGATAATAAAAAAAACTATTGCCAATAATAATAATAATACTCAGTTCTGCCACTTAACCACCTATTTTGGACTTCCCTAAGTTTGAATATATCTCATTAAGTAAAATATTAAAATTTTCACGAGACAATTACATCATACACCCTGAGCGATTCTGCCTTCTTAGCATCACGTCTCTGGAATTTCAGCTGTAAAGTTGTGACACATTCACATGTGGTGTTAGCTGCTTTGTTCTAGTGGAGCTTTTGCAATTAAACTTCATAATTCAGTTTATAAAGACTCATAGCACAAAAATGTGAGCCAGGTCAATCTCAGCTAAGTTAACTTCTGAGTATCTTGCCAATTGCAATGATTTTTCAAGTCATGTATTAGTCACGTAATACATACATCAGCAGACCTATTTATGTCCGGTTCATTTCTCACCTTTGACCCTATCAGCCATTTCCCTCTACTAAAACAACCTCTACTCCCTGTGTCTAGCACCAGGTTTGGAAGGTCACTTCTATGACTTAAGAAATGCAAAAACATTTAAAACCCAAGACACAACTGAAATTACAAAGGTGTGACAAAAATACTATGGTGTGATGGTGTGCAAAAGCGTAATGTCACTGGTACTGAAAGTCCAAATTTTGGTCAAGCAAATTGTGGTTGCATGAAATACAAGGTTGACAATATTTTCATTTAATGAATAAAAACAGAACCATAATTTTACTTTGGCACATACCTACTCTTTGCTGCCCTTGAAAGTGTGCAAGAAACTGGAGAGATTTGATTTATTTTAATCTTGTTTAGCATACCATCAGGTGTGGCAAGTTTGAAAACTTTGTGTCTCATCTGGACATTTCCCTCACACTTTCTTCAGATCATTAACATGTCTGCTAAAGTCATCCTTTGGTTTCACAAGACTGGACAATTCAGTATTCTAATTCATATTTATTTACTGGTAACAAAATTGACAGACAACAACCTTTACTCTAAAAACGCCACAAAAATTAAATGAACAAACAAGCAAACTACTGAACAGTTTTTGTTTCTAACAACCAGAGTTAAATGACTGTGTGATTTTTAATGGTATTACGCCTTATTTTAAAAAATTAAAATGTAAAAATTATTTTAGGACTATTCTATTATTATTATTATTATACTTTTAATATATTGAAGAGGTTGGTATTTTTTCTTTTAAACTGATGTGTGCTAACCTGGACTTGGGGTACTATTTTGATTTGCCATGGCATAATGGGTTATTTAGTGGAAGCTTAGTGTGCATCAATCATTCAAACTGGAAATAACGATGTCATTTTTACCCTGTTTCACTCCGAATGTTGCATCCATATTCAAAAGGAATGTGTGGGTGTGTATAAAATTTTGGTTGGTAATGACAAGTATAAGCAATACCCCTTGTGCAGTATATGCTCTATTCCACTCTGTTCACTGCATCCATGATTTCTGAAAAACGCCACACATGTAAAGAAAAAGAATATAGGGCAAGACAAAAAAACAAGACAGAAGTATCAACTTAAATGTTTTCTTTAGTTCATCAACTTCTCATTGTTCTGGTAGGTCTTCATCAATTGCGCTGATGATTTGTTTTAATTTGGTCTGACAGAATGGTGATTTCCTCTCTTGTCCATCTCTCATGCCTGGGGTATGACCAGACTGGCAGAGCAGCAGTGAGCATTTGTCAGCACAGATTGACTTTGTTGCCCCATGAGGTGCAGATATGCTGCACCTGACAGGCCGCTGGCTGTGGGCAGTTTGCTTGCCTTGTTAAGTCTGACACTGACAAGGAGTGACTGGGTGAAAACTGACACAGAGCAAAATCCACAGCCACAGCAAATATTTGATAATGTCTTGACTTTTGTGTAACACCTGACCATCAAAGTTTACTCTTCTTTATGTCTCTTCTGTGTGCGTCAATCTTTCCAGTGTTTATACAGTTATCATGCAAAATGAAATACTAATAGTATTGCTCACGAAATAGAAAAAAAAAGCCTGTAGTTTTCTTAAAGAAGCAAACTTCCATAGGCCCAGTCTGATTAAAACTTTTCAACCCCGACAATATAAATGTGCAAAAATATAATACAAACTACTAGTTCACACACAGAATATGAAATAAAATATATTCTGTTGATTCATTGACTTTAGTATTTCAGACAACCCTAAACTAAACAACCCCATTATTTTTTATATCAATTATATGGTCAAAGTTAGTCTTCTTGATTTTCAGATACACTATGGAGTGTGTCCCTGCTGCAACTCCATTGGAAACGGTGTACACACCATGCCTATATATTGAACCGATATATTCACTGTGGGATGAATGGTACACACACTAACTGACATAGAATAAATACAAATCAAACATTGGGATTAGGGAAACCAACTAAACACAGTAAACACAGGGAACATGGTCAAACACCAAGATAATCAAAATACATAAATCTAAGAATGAACAACAACACCTAAGCATCCCACCAAAAAGAGGTTAATGTGTTTGGCTGACCTCCAAAATCCCATACAACTGATCTGATGACAACTAATGCCAGTCAACTTAGAACCCATCTAATATCATATCTTTACTTGGATGTAAGACAACAAAGGTAACTGTGCACATGAGATTGTAAGATAACAAAGGTAACTGTGCACATAAGATTTGTTTTAAAAAATTTAAAAAAGAAAAGAAAATGCAATATCTTGAATGAAAAATGATCAGACTGCATAGAAACAAAAGTCTGCTGTATCACAAGTAGTCATGAACAGAAGAAATGACAGAGAAACTATATAAGCTAAGTACTATATGTTTTCTCTCTGAATTTGGGTGGTTTCAGTGGGGTATGAGACTGTAATGAAAAGAACTTGTTTCTAATTGAGATTAGATTTCTGTTTTATCTAGCTGCCACATCAAGGATCCTTTAGTTCCAGTCTGAATGGTGTCTCATTGAGGTCCATTATGTGGTTGATCGACCATGTTAATTTAAACTGCATGCCATCAGTTAGCTGGTGTAATTCTAACAGACTACAATAAAAATGGAGATAATCGTTGGATTTTTTTTTCTTAATATTAAAAGAAAGCAACTGTGCTTTAAATTTGTAATTTGGCTAGCTTTACATTAAAGTGTTGCAGTGATACAATTACATTTTAGAGGGTGTTTACATTTACATGATGACCTTATGTTAGACAGTTTGTTTCCATGCCCTCCAGCCACCCTCACCTCACCTACCCATTATCCCCACCTTTTTTCCCCTTTTCCTGCATGGCAGGCTTGCTGAAAGTGGCTTTTAGTGCAATTACATGGGTTTCTACACATCAATTAGCAATCCAATTAAATCTTGATGTGATGAATGGCATTGAATAGAAGTGGATGAACTACTGATCTTGCTAATAATGATCTTGCCGATTACGTTGATCATTCACTGGCTAAGCAGACAGATGTGGCAAGGTCATCAATTAACACACAGTTAGAGCAGTATAGGAAAGATACAAAAGCTGACATACAATTTCAACATTCTCCATTGTTTTATAAACAACTTGTTTTATTTTTGTATATAATGTAATATTAATGGGCATTTTTATGTGAGGACCAGCACACTTCTATAGCTCTGATAAGTCCTGATAAGTGAACCCCTCCATGACAGGTAAATGAATAATAAGCTTCCAGCAAGTCTCTGAGTTGATTAAATGAAAATTAATGTGCTTTAGTGCTTTTTTAGCATCTTAGTCCAAATATGTTCTGCAGCTCATTTGTCATTTTATACTTGGTGAGGTACTCTTTTTGTGTTTGTGCATTTAAAACGTGCAGTATGTTATTTGCTCGTCACTCACGTGTTGTTCATTGTGCACACAATTCAACATTAGCATGCTACTGCTCCTACTTACCATATTTACTAGCTAACTAACCAATAATAAGTCAGAAAAATAATGCTCAAAACTTTTCCACCTTGACCAGCTATCATTTACAACATAGAACAATAAATAGTTTAATATATGTTTTCTGGAAGTGGGAAAGCCAAACTAAAAGGATAAAAGCATTATTATTCTCATTCATGAGCAAAAAAACGAGAGTTGTCTCAACCTTTTCCCCTTGTAGTACCTTTAGAGCGGGGAGCACCTTGCTAATATTTGATGGTTCATGCATACTTGGTTATTCCGGGCCACTGGTTAATTCTACTTGGGTCAGTGACTTTAATGAATTAGGTTTAATTCCTTTTCACAATTTCGCTTTCCACTCCATCAAGATCTGATTAGATATTTTAGGATGACACTCCATACGAAGCATGGTCCTGAGAATTAAATACTTTGAACGCAAGGCGACACAGTATGTTGTCAGATGCCACATTCAAACAATAGAGGATTTTAAATAAAAACTATAGCAAAAATATAACATTTCTTGTATTTCATTTGAAAACTTTAATTGCATTACCACTATGCTAAAAAGAAAAATTAAATAACTAACTTAAGATATCATCAACATCATACCATTTCCAACAACATGCCATTTTTGGGTCAGTAGCACCACATTGGTTTTGTAAGACACCCACATATTTTTCTGAAGCCTTAAACGATTTTTTATCTGACTACTCAGAAGAGGAAGAGTAAAGAAATGCAAAGAATTCAGTTGTTTCTCACAAAGAATAAACTGCTGTATTTGTCCTTCTTGTCTTTGATACATTTATTATCCAACCAGGAAAAAAAGATAAATACACTGTACAATATTTATTGCATTTATCTGCTGCTCATATTCTGAGCCATGTTTTTTTTCCCTATCAGTTGTGTTTGGTATGTTTCTTTGAACAGCAATCTTTTGTTGCTGTCAGCATGCACAACCTGTCACAAACACATAAGCTGCATGTGGGCATTGGTGGAGAATTCTTTAGGACTCTAATGAGCAGGTGCAGATGACCATAAAAGAGTGACCTGAGATATCAGATCAGTGTAACTTCAAATATATTTTTTTAACTCTGAGACACTGCAAATAGTCAACAAGATTTAGAAATATTAATACTGGTTGATTAAAGTAGAATGATGACCTATGTCAGCATGCTCTTTAAGACTACGGCACTTCATGTTTCTGTCGATCATGTCCAATGACAGTTGCAAAACAACCTGCTTCCCAACAAGGCCACCATTTTGAAAGGTTGTCACATTTTATTTTTATAGTGCACATTAGTAAAAGAAACATTTCATATCAGTAAAAAAAAAAAAAAGTTGATTGTCATTGCAGCACAAGAATGTTCCCCATGAAAGCTAAAATGCATTTAAATGTTCAGTCTAGTTGCATTGAAACAAGTAATAGGCACCCTTTTAAATATGTGATGAAGAATATAAAAATACTTTAAGCCTATTAGATGAGTGGTGGTATTTGAAAGTAATGGCTGTGGGTGGGGTGGAAATGGGGGGGCATGAGCTCCCATATCTGATCTGTTGGGTTTTTTTGTATATTCAATGCTGATTAACAGTGTGTACACCCCTGTCAATGTGGCATGAGACAATGAATTAGCATTTCTAAAGCTTTCCCTTTCCAAAATATAATCTGACTTTTATTCTGTATTATCCAAATACAAAATTAGAGCTTTAAGGAGGAAAATGTAAAAAGCCCAAAAAAATCTAATCAGGTTACAAAACATAAGCAACGTTTCAACATTTACTTACTTTAGCAAACACAACCATTTGAGGTTATAAATTAGAATCTCATTATACAAAAAAAAAAAAAAAAAAAAAACATGGTCAGGAGGAAGCCAAAAATGTTCTGATGCCATTTTAATAGGAGTAAGTAGATTTTTTGAAAGTCTCTGTGGGTACTTGAAGTACAGACTATTAGCTTGTTTAAAGTTGTTTAAATTTAAGTTTTTGTTTACTACATAAATATTGATTTCTGCCATCACAATGTACTTCAGTAAAAGTCCTGAAATTTTTCATGTAATTCCTGGGAATAACTTTCTTATACAGGTAAATTTCATGTTTGATGGGGGTGTTTTTGTGTTTCATGTTTGAATGTTTGAATTAAAAAAGAGACTACCAGCTTTCAATAATCACCACCTAGTATTTGAAATCCTGTTGAAATATTTTGAAAAAACTCTCAGTGATTTAATGTGATCCAAAGTAAGAAGTAGGCATTAATTAAAATCACATGAATTAGGTGATTGTTGTATTACATTTTCCGCTCATGGCTCATTCTATAAAAGTCCATTCTGGATAATTTTTAAGAGTAAAAAAGTAACTTCATACAAAGAGAAGCAGGACTCATCTTGGCTTGTTTTCAAGGGCAAACGCACGGAGCAGAATTCAAAAGCAGTGGGTGGATTTATGACTGCTTTTGCAGAGTGCTAGAACATTTTCAAAGGAATAAAAGACATATGCCAAGTGTTTGTATTGTCTACAAGGATTTATGCATCTAAATCAAACCCTGATAAAAAAAAAAAAATCTTTAAGAGTTGAAGGGCACGCAGAATAGTAGCTTTAACATGTTAAAAGTTATTGGATTTCCATTCTTAATACAAGGAATAAAGTTCCTTGTATTCCTTTGACCTATCGTCCTAAATTCATTCAGCTTCTAATGTGACAGGTGGTAAAGTAATAAAAGTTGCATTACATTGTATCTTGTTTTACTTTTGTAACACCACCTGGTAACAAATCTTAAAGTTCTTTTTTTATTATTATTTTACTGTTGGAGGATTGGAGAAGTGTCTTACTGTGGACTTTTAGAATTATTGCAGAACATCTAGTCGGTTCTTGTAGGGCATAACTATGATAAATGTACAAGTTTGTAACTATTATTATTTGAAGATTTTTTTCTCCTAATTTTTGTTGTTATATACCATATTCTCTTTTGTCACTGGTAGGTAGTTTCTTTATTTTTTCATTATTTTATTACAGAAAAATATGCACATAGCAAAAATTTTATTACCTTTTGTACCTCTGGAGAAGCTGAGATATAACGTGCCTGTACTGCTGCTCTATATTTTAAATCTGTGGTTTTGTCCTTGGTGTAAAGTTTACATTTTTCTTTGTGCAGGAAGATGGGGTTAGAAATATCTGTGTTGGTGCTCTTACACTGAAGTATGCATGTTATGGAGTGTAAACCATCCACCAGGGACACTGCAGCTCCCTTTAGCATTATGTTTGAAAATGTTTATTGGCCCCAGTTGCATGCTAATACCCTTCATTTATTCTGGATCTGAACATGCATGCAGTCTCATAGTATTCACAATGAGAATCATTCAAAATGAATGCCTGAAAATGCCTGAAAATACAGGCAAATACATTTTACCTGTATTTGCATTTACAAGTAAAATGCAAATAATCAAAAAAAGACTTTGTCCATCAGCCCTAGCCCCGTAAACAATCCTATAATTTACCCATAGTATTTGATTTGTATTACATGTCTGTCTTTCTCGAATAAAGTCAACACAAACTGTTGCTGAAAGCTAGGGGCATCCATCTTCTATGAAAAAAACATGAACGTCAGGATCCTCTCCAAGTCCCTTTGGGATTGACCTTCTGTGTAAACATGAAACACATAACCAATTTTGATCAATAAGTTGTATATGGCATGTTTGAATAACTTACTTTGTGAACATTTTTTTTTATTGTGATAGTGCCATATTGGTGTTTGTGTATACATACGCAACTCCAAGATTATAGGAAGATGGCTCCAAGGGATGACGTGCTCAATGATTGTCTCAGACAATGTAAACTGGAATAGAAGGATTTGAAGGAACCATCATGGGAGGGAAGCTCTTGCTTGTCATTCATCACAGACAAATAGCAGAAGTGGTATTGCATTGGTATGCCAGTGGTATGGCACTCCTATAGCCATAATGGCTATAGTACTGCAGTGAAGGACAGCACAGAAACACTGACCATGGCAAGGAACAGGCCTTGAGCACCAGTGCAATCGAGACCCAGATCTACCATAGCACTCTGCAACTTTCAGATCTAGACAATATAAAGCAAGAATCTAGCATCAAACAACAAGGTATAAGATTTTAGCAGGGAAATCTTGCATGTCATTGCCAAGTGGCTGGTATAGTGTATAAAAACATGCTGTGGAATACAAGCTGGAGACTACAAGCTCAAACTTGGAATTGTCTTCCAAGGTGATATAGAATAACCAAGCTAAGATCCTATGGGACTTCCTGACACAAACAGACAAAATGGTAATGGCCAACCAACAGGGGATTATGAGCATTGAAAAGCAGTTCAGGACAACTTATGTGTTCAATGTGATCATGCCAAATGAAGGAAACATCAGGAAAAAGGAAGATGAGAAACTGAAAAAATAACTTGCTTTCCAGGACGAACTAGAAAGAGCTTGGTGGCTGACAGCAGCTGTTTCGTCAGAACACTCAAGGCAGTGTCCCCCAGACTGTAGAAGTGGCTTATTTTTTCAGTTCTATAAACTAGTAGTTCTAGTTTGGAGTCTCAAGGGGGGGTCTTCTTTTTTAAAGCTCTATCTAGTCTTTTTTATATTTGTTAATTCCTTAGAAATATGCCCATCATAATTTGAGCTTGTGTTCCCTTGAAACCACAATTAAATTGGGCTCATTTCATGCTGCTTACATGTGCAGTGAACCAATTCAACTAACCATGAGACATTTTAATAATCTTACAAAGTGAATCTTCCTTTGTGCAGGAGATTTGCATATAATATTCAATGGTCTATTCTTCTAAATCATGTTTTAACAAAGGGCTTCTGAAAATTGAGATGCAAATTTAATATTAGTCACCAAGGTTTACATGATGGTCCTGTAGCTTAAGACAACACATTTTACTGTCATGCGAAATACACTACTGATTGTGTGAAAGTAAAATTATGTATATTATGATCAAGATTTCTATGTTAACTGCATGAAAACACTGTTGCCATAGAATTGGCCAGAGTTAGAAGAAAAACATTAATGTTGAAATTTTGAGTGAAGTGGATTTTAATATTCACCTTTAAAGAGACATCATGTTTCATACAAAAACTAAGCAAAATTACATAAAGCCTACAAGCAGAACTACATGAAAAAAATGCAATATTGTTAACCTCCACAAATCTGAACTTAGTAAAAGAGATCATATTATTCCTTAGTGAAACATAGTTTTACAGTGGTGTTTATATATATTGTTGAATGAACACAAAAATATAAAAAGATGTCACTGTCAATAACCCTCCATATAGTGCTTTGCAAAAATATATTCACCCCTTTAAAATTCTCAAAATTTGGTCAACAAATGTATTATATTGGAATTTGATATGACATATGAAAACAAAATATTATTGTTAAAAATGATAGCTGGCTTTTAAAAGTTATTTAAAAATGCAAGCATTCAGAGATTGTTTGAGAACAATTGGTAACCAACATCACCAAGCAGATCAATGAATAAATCATACAGGTCAGGGACGAAGTTGTGGAGAACTTTAAATCAGGATTAAGTCACAAAATGGCTTTGAACATCTTACAGAGCAACGTTATCCATCATCCGAAAGTATAAAAGAATATTATAAGAGAGGAGGCCAGGGCAAGAAGAGCATTGATCAGAGAAGCAAACAAGAGGGTAAAGGCAATTGGTTTTGATGATTATTTTAGAAAATAAATGGATAGATTTATTTTAGATGAAATCTATTGTTTTCTGGCTGCAGAGTAACAAATGTGATGAAGTTCCAGCGATATGAATAGTTTTTCAATGAACTGTAAACTTTGGAAACCTCTTTTTATATAATTTAGTGTTTCCTTCTGTGTTCCTTGAAGTGTCTTATTTATTTATTTTTTTTTTGCAAAAGATCTATGAGGCCCTCCTCCACACCTTTCACATCCAATTTCCATCAAAACCAGCATCCATGAATTCTCATACAAACCTCCTGATAAGTCCTTCTCAATCATCCCAACTGTCTTGTCTGTTATTAGGGAGAGAAAATCATATGGTCTATTTGACCATATGATTCAAATAATAAATAAAATCTAAAAATGTCATTTGAAAATTTGTTAAGTCTCCAACTTATATTTATCTACTGAGCTGACTATTGCCTTTTCCATTAGCTTGGAGCAAATGAGCATTTAGCCATCTAAATATTCAATTAAAAAATAAGTAACAATGGAGCTAACATTTGTAATTAGGTTCCCATTTCTGTTCTATAACACAAAACATCTGCAACATTGCTTGAGTTATAGCTGATTATGTGGCTGTTTTACTTTACTATAGCAATTTGAACAATAAAATAAACTGTTTAAAAAATGTTGGCTTGTGAAAGGTCTAATATCTGTTTAAACGTTTTTTACAAAAAGTACTTTTAATCTGACAAAGACTGATCAGGCTGACTTTACTTTTCTATATAATCATATTCTAAATTCAAAGTTTGCGCCTCGCTAGCATTATAAATATCTTTTCTCATTTGCTCCCTAGCATATTTTTACTTCTGATGTTAAAGAAAATTGACCAAATAATGTAGTTTGTAAATTTAAGGATTCGCAATTTACAAGTACATTGAGTTTGTTTTTATCTACAAACTTGGCACAAGTAATTAACAAATGTAGATTTTTATGTTAATGTAAATATGTCTTCACAACAAATATGTCAGCAACCAGTGCATAATTTAACTCATGTAGAATATCACCACAGCAAATTAAAATGACTTGAATATCACCTGTGGGGTACCACAAGAGCAAATTGGTATATGCAATGTAGATATTTAGAGTTTACATGGACACCACATTTAAATAATTTAAGTAGCATTCCCACAGACACATTGAAATTTATTCACATTGTGTCAGATGTTTGTAAATCTATTTACATTCTGTCTACAATATTCAGAAAATGTTCTTAAGCAATTATAAAGTATCTTGTTTTTTGGTTCTGTAAACACCAGAGACTAGATTTTGTGTAAAACACACCTAGACCTTTACTTTCCATGCACTTTGTGTTTGATGACGAAACACAGTCATTTGTTCCTTTGATTGTTGTTTTCTTTCTTCTAAAAGACAGCTTTGTTGTTGTTACTGCTAAATTCTGAAGGACAAATGTCAAAGTACACAGACTCCTTGATTTTGCTAATACATGAAACATGCTGAATGACTTCAAATTTACAATAGCATAGCACAGTGTTTGTGCTTCCCCTGCATTATCACTATTGTGCCAACTATGTCAAGGTTGCAAAGTGCATGCTTACATGATGCAATAGAAAACTGACTGTGAATTACAGGAATGTTCCCTCTTTCAGCATGGAATTAGATTTATTTTTCCTTTTGTTCTGAAATAACTGTCCCACAACTTCCTTAAGAGCAGTAAAACTTCACCAATCCTTACGTTTTGCATCCTAAATGTGAATGCAAGGGGTGAAAAGAATAATGATAAATGATCCCTGACTTAATAAAGGAGGAAAGCAGACTTTATTTCCCATCTTCTAATCAGAGGGCGTAAACAAAGTGAAATATTATTCTAAAAGAGAATAAAAACTATTATCTATTATGCAAGTAAGAAATCCACAAATAAAGGCTTGTAGCCTATTGGTGGTGGCTTCTCACAAGCTTTACAGTATTCTTTATGAGCAGAATGGAAACAGCTGTGTCCAGTCAACTGTTTCATGTAGGGGAAGGTTCAGCACCTGAGGTACAGGTGAGGCAGAACATACAGACTTGCACACATTCATAAACAGAATACAGGTTCCAGCATCATCTACAATTTGAAACCTTACCCATTTACAAATTAAATAGATCCATTTTATTTTTCAGAAAGTTTTGTAATGATTTAGGAAAGAGAATTGTGCATGTAGATATTAATTGTTTTTTAATAAAATAAATAAAAAAAAACATGTTCTTAAAAATATGAATAAAAGCAGAGAACCATGCACGTATGGTGCATGGTTCTCTGCACCATACGTGCAGAGAACCATGCATCTTTAGCATCTTTAGCTAAAGATGCTAAAGATGCATCTTTAGCATCTGCTAAAGATGCTATTAAGTTTAATAGCATCTTTAGAACTTGGTTAAAAAATGTTTAGCTCTCTTTCTGATATTTGAAAGTCGTAGTCTATTGTATGTGTATGCTTTAGAAAAGTATTGCCTTTTTTATGCACATGGAAAGAAGAGAACATTTTTAAATGCATGCTGAATTTTTGACGCATCATTTCTCAAGGGCTCCTGCTCTCCTTCACTTCCCCATCCTGTGTATTTCTGAACTACAAGTAAGTTCAAACTTTACAACTTATCAAGAACTCTCAGTGGTCCACCATCTGAGTGGCAATCTACCAGCTCCCATCTGCTTTGGAGAATTGAGCAACTTCGCCAGAATAAGATGCCTTAAAAGACATTTCAGACTAGCTCAAGAAGCTGTCACAATGGGCCTCTGCTGGGGACTTTTTTTCTCACTAACATGCATTTCCCCTGTCGAATTGCTATTGTAAAGACACCCAAAGAAGGAACTTGTCACATCACAAAGGGGTAGAAATGAGATAGCACAGCTCCAGCTTCTCAGTTTAGCAGAGATTTTAAATAACAATCCCCATAAGGGCTTGGCAATATGAGTTAACTTTTCCATTTACTGAGCAATGGCACCAAGTCAGTTCACCCAAGGATACTTAGTGGTATCAAGAGACGCTGTACAATGGAATTTTCCTAAGGGATCTCTCACTTCATAAGATTTTCAATATTATAATCCCCTGCTATCTATATTTCCATATGGGATTCAGCAGCCATGTAGGGGCCAAGGCTCCCTGGTTACAGAGAGATAATTGATTTTGTTGAGATTTAAGAGGAGATGTAGCGACAGAGCAGAGAAAGAGCCCCCTTCAGTGATGCAGCTTTTAGGCTGTGAGGCTACATTATACCTGAGTCTAAGAGAATCTGATCTGTTATTCTTGTAAAGCTCTCTGAAGTGTTAGAGAGCATGAATAAGCAATGGGTTACAAGAGTTCTCTGGTCGCCAGCAGACACCGAGACAGACATTCAGCTAAAGAAGCACAATATATTAAGTTTTGTCTTCCTCACTTTGATAGTTTAGTTCTGGGGGCTGGGACAACCTGTCTCTATGGAAATATCAATTAAAGAGACACAGTCTGTCAGTTAAATTGAAAACTAAAATAACGAGCCATTAGGAATACTGTATCAGCGTCGAATGTCAAAACAACAAGAAAGTAATCACAAACACAAAGAACAGCCTTATCAGACACACAAAACATATCCTCTGGGCGATAGGCTTTTAGACTGAACCATCAGAGAGACTGGGTCTCCAGCCAAATGGAGTTCATTCCCCCCTGAGTGAAAGAAAATAAAATGCCATCCAAGGTAGATGAATGACTGATGAGTCATTTCCATTTATGAGGTAGAAAATGCTCACACTGATCCGATGTCATGTCTGTCCATGATTAAAATGTGCTTGTGTGTGAGACTGTGTGAGAGCAACAAAAGAATGAAAAGAAAGAAAAGCGAGAAGTGAGAGACCGATGAAATTATTAATTTAATTTTAATGCTTACTTTCTGTTTGTTTTCACATTTGTATTGTATTCAGTTTTATAAATGTAAACATATTGTTCCTTTTCACAAAGGTAAACAAAGAAAAGAAAATGTGTGTGTATCTGTGAGAATGAATGAGTGATTTAAACCTGTCCAGCAACGCAGACCTTTTTGCTCCTCAATCTTCTGATACAAGTCTGATTATGCAGATAAAAGCAATCATTTAATGTAGACACCAAATGAGAAACATTTCATCATACTGTAGTACTTCTTGAAAATCTGTGAAGTAAAATTAAAACCTCTTATTTATATACACTGTCTGACGTTGAGATGGACTGAATTTCTCCTGTTTAAGATCATTTGGAATGACCTACAGTATCTATCTCTCTGCTAAATGGCCAAAAAAATGAGAGAGAGAGTCTTTTGATAATTTTCCTTGAAATCAGATGTTTACATGCATTGTCCTAGCATTTGGGAGAATCACTATTAAAACTGTATGACATTGCAAAGATATTCAATGGGTCTTAGATCAGGGCTTTGAGATGGGAGCTCCAAAACATTGGCTTTCTTATATTTAAAACATTTTTTAAAACAAATTTGATGCTGACTATTCCTTCTGCTGTGTGAAGTTGCACTTTGCTCTTTCTGATGTCTTAGCTAATTTCTTTAGAATTTCTCCGTGATATTACTCAAGGAAGGTGTGTGTATAACAGGTTCTTTAAAATGGCTCCAATTATTGAATTAATTTAAAAATCCCTTGGATTCTTATATTTAGCAATCAAAAGAAAAAATGTTTTAGCCCGTGTCACCTAACATTGGCTGTTTCATTTTATAGAATTTATGTCAATATCCAATTTAAACCATAGATGTTAAAAGTGTAAAGTTGAGTCCTCAAAAAATTGTTGGAGCAAAATCAATCCAGTTATCTAACTACATGTCATAATCGTAACTTTTCTCAAACTTCAGCAAATGTTTCCACATCTGCAGTGGCCCACAAGAGCCAGCTAATTAAATAGCTCTTCTTCTTCTTTTTCTTTTTTTTGTGCCCTCACACTGTTTTTGTAAAGTCAGTCCTCCCACTCCAGAGATCTACCTGTTTGTGTAGGTAGGCGACTTCTCTTTGGTGTTGTCACAGTATCGTGCAGTACTTAAAGCTGGTTAATTATACACTCATCTAAAAGTTTCTCAAAGATCAGTGTTTCTATAGCTACAGCGAAATGTCAGTGATGAACTCCCCATTTTGCATTTTGTAAATAAAATGCATTCTACGGGGAATATAAAGATTTAATTACCAGGCAACCAGTTGCAATCTTCCCAGTCCCCTGTCATGACACATTGACTTCTGTGGAAAGAGGAGTAATTAAACCTTTCAAAACAAGATCACAGTGCAGCTAAAAATTTAATATATAAATACAACCCCTCAGTTCTCCCACCAAGCAAGCACAGTGACTGGTAGCTTGCCATCAATCTTCGAGCTCAAACTGCTAAATGTGTATTGCAGTGTTCCATTTTTCAGTCCAGCCAGAGAGACATGTAACAAAACGTGTTGTCTCCCAGATGGAGTGTGCAACCACTGCAGGGAGAGGGTGAGGACTTTGCAGAAAAGAAAATGTCTGAGGTGTTTGGTAACTGGTGAGAACATTTAGCATACTCCTTTGCAAACATATGACAATCCCACCTGTTCATTTGCCAGTCTCTCTGGCTTGTGTAACAACTTGGAGCTGACAGTGCCATCTGAGAGTTTAGCTGCTGCCTGACAGGAGATAACTTGAAACAGTTGCCTTGTCAAAACCTGCATCACAATCTTAAAATAAAAAAAGGAACAAATCAGCAATGTTTTCTTATCACAAGTTTGCAGCTATGAAAAACGCAACATATTCCAAAGTGAAGGGTGACTGATGTCAAGAACATGTTGAATAGGATTGCTGTGGTCTACAGATTGAAGGTGTGGATGATGCTGTTCAGTATCTTACCACTGATGTGCAAAATACAATATAAAGTAAAAAGATTGACATATCAATTGATGTTTTAGAAAAAAAATAATAATTAAAGCACTTAAAAAAACACTTAAAAAATTCTGTGTTAACAAAGCATAGAAAAGAGAACAAACAGAGTACACATCCAAAACAATGAGATCAATCAAAACACACTCATCACTCTTGATTTTCTATACAACATAAGCAAAACAGCAAAAACTTTTTTTTTTCTAATAAAGAATATTTCAGAAAATGCTTCAAGGGAAAAGTTGCAGAAAGATTAAACTATTTTCCTGGAAAACACATAATTTCAGGTTGCAAAGAGAAAAGCACAAGATTTTAATAAAGTAATTGCAAACAAGATGCTCTCAGAAATATGTGAACAGAATTTTTTTTATTTTGTTAATAAAAAGTTGGTGTGCTTGCCAGTTTTTACTTAGTACATTTCTTTCATATTTATCAGATTTTTAAAAAACTCTTTGATTATAGTTAACCATAAAGAAAGACAATACAAATTTTAGAACCTTCAAACATTTTCCAAATGACTTGATGCAACAGCAGAATTTTAATTTTCAAAACTTTACACCTGAATTTATTCATACCTAATGTATCGCTCCTCATACTAATTTATATAGCTAAAATCTGTTCTCCCAATTCAGCACAGCTTGATTACTAGCTGGAGGAAAATCACTAGCCATGTGGAAGCACACAGTTTGCACATTCAGTGGTTTTTGCACCAGAAATTTAAATTGATGAAAAATGGGCATTTGGTCACTTCAGATAGATGCTAGAAGACTTAAAGAGGATGAAACAAAACCAAAACAAACACACAAAAACAAAAGAAAGGTGAGAAAGGCTAAGTGTAAGATGAAATACATGCAACTTCTTTTGCTACTTTGTGCATCTATGGACTGGCAAAAGGAGAAACAGGATGATGATGTTTTTGTGTCCATTAAGTTTTTTGTCTTTATGGAGTTGAATAAACTGTGTCAAAATGCAGCCTGAACAGATGTTGAGAAAAAACCCTAGCTGAGTCACTAGTACCCCTTACGATGTAAGGAGTTTGGAGTGATTGGCTGCAATAGGTAGCCATTTGGACATGTATTCCAGTATGTGAATTGTTTCCATTCTGCTTCATTCAGCTGGGTAAATAAGTTCAGTATAGAGTGAGCTACTTCACATACTCTTATTGCTGTTGATTACAGAGTGACATAAAGCTTGGATTCAATTCCAGCCAAATAGCTGCTGGTCCTCTCTGTTTTCCTTTGGAGTCACTTTTTGTCAACATTGCATTACGCAACATTATATAGTGCAGGGTTGAACTGGTTTGGAACTAATATTTTTAGTACAAATATGAGTACCATCACTCTCCAAATATTCACCATAAAAATATTAATGTAATTAATTCTGTTGATCAGGAAGGAGACAAGTTTTATCTCCCAAAAATGAATGTGTTTTAACGTGAAAAGTGTTTATCAACACCAGAACAAAATAATAAAAAAAAAAAAACTTGTGAAGATGCCGTCTAAAGCTGTCAGAGTGTTATTAGTCGCAGTGAAATGATATGGGCTAAAAGATCATTCCACTAAAAAAGAAGTCATTACTCCAAAAGCAACATAAAATGCTAAATTATAGTTTCCAAATGCACTCAAGGACAAAGACCTCTGGTTTGAAAAAGCTAAAGTTGAAGTGTTTGGTCGTAAAGAACATCATCACATTTGCTGCACAAGAAAGTAGTGTGGTTCACAAAATAGATATTATAATAAGAAAAGACATTATACTGGCATACTAAAGCAACATTTCAAAACATCTCTAGAAAGTTAAAGCTTGAGCAGATATGGGTTTTCCAAACGATCAAAAGAATACAACTAAGTTAGTTTAAAAAGTAGTTCAAGAACTAAAAAATAAGAAAAAAAATTGCATGCGCCATGTCATATTATACCCTAGAGCAGTGGTCTTCAACCCCCTGGCCGTGGACCAGTACCGGTCCGTGGACCAATTGGTACCGACCGCGCAAGAAAAAAAAAAAAAAAAATCCTTTTTATATATTATTTGAGTATGGAGGATCTTTTATTTTGAAAATCCTTTAACCGGATTTTCTCGGTTATGTCTTGCGCACCGACATTGAGCCCACAAGCAGCAAAATTAGTAAGAAACAGATCAGATGTCTTTGGAAAGTTTCTTTGTGAAGGGCAAAAGGCCCACAGAAGAGACAGGAGAATGGATTTATCCCGGTTGGTGATTCCCACATTCCAAGCTGCTCTGCATGATATGGCTACCTGCTTGCTAATGAGGGAATGAAGCTTCAAACTGCTTCGCCACATAGAGACCAGCCACACAGTGCAACACTTCGGGTGTCGTTGTCTCAAAACTTCCAGATGGGACCGTCTCAGGGCTCCCATTAGTCGTTATCACGAGTTAAAATTTCCACGAAAGTAAAATGTTCGTTTTTGTGGCGTATCTGTATCTTATTTTGAAGGGATACCTAAACGTTACCCTAGCGACCAGAGTCAAAGAGCGTTAGGGCAGTGGTCGAGACATGAGAGGAGGGGAGCGTGTGAGTCTTAAGTCTGGTTCACACGACACGATTTAAGGATTGTCGGCCGATTTTCCAAACCTCTGTGACCACACACGACACGAGCCGATAAAAGTCCAACAGGTTCGATTGGTTCGTGTGTCCAGTTACACGGCAGGAGCAACACACCACACGAACCGATTCCACTCACGAACATCCCGATTCCAGAAGAAAATCCAGTAAAACCCCCAACATACCATACGTGAATTTAGAAAAATCAAATATGGATGACGCAGTAGTGGTAGTTTGTGGACTCATTTTAAGTGATAAAAGAGGTAAAAAGTGCAGGCGTTTGATAAAAGACGGCGGGAGCAGCCGCTCTATTTGCTGCACTATGACTTGGAGGTGAGTTATGTTTTGTGGTAGTTAACATTTTTAACTGAATAAACATAACCACTTAAAATAAACATATATAAAAATGACCTTCACATTTAGTAATAAACATTTCCACATATCACCTCCGAAGTCAACAGACTCTCAGTTGCGCCATTTCAACAGTTTGGGATTCCCCTAAGTTCTTTCTGATTGGCTACCTGTCACATTCAAAAGGCTGCGTTCTCGCTCCCACTCAGGGAAAACCCCACAGGCTGCGATAATGGGGCCAAGACAATGTTGAGTATGCCCGATTTTAGATCGGACATATTCAACACACCACCACGTTACACACCACACACTGCAAGACGTTGTAAATGGCCGTAAAGGGAAAATTCGGGCAAAAAAAAAAAAAAAAATAGCTTTAGCGGGAACGCCAACATGCAGAAGCATTGTATTATTTGACGGTTGTCAAATAATGCTTACTAAAATAAACTGAAGCTTAAAATTTCTGTAAATTTATAAAAAGGTAAGAAAAAAAAATAACAGGATTTCCAAAGTGATTTAAACAAAATCAGTTTCTTCAACTGGACAGAGTAAAAGGTTCAAAGCAAATGTGATGATGCAAACCTAATAACCTTGTGTGGTCCATCCCATGAGCAAAGCTACAGCTGCGGTAAACAGATCATGACATATGGTACACGACATATAAAACCTGCATACTTACTTACAACTTGCAGACATTGCCAAATACAGGTGGAAGAACATGGGCTATTTATATGTTGCCTTAAACCCAAGAGGCTCTTAAAATCCCACAATATTTCCTTTATATTCCACAACTGCACAGAATGTGCAGCCTCGTAAGCTTCCCAAGCCATATACATTACCCTTGTTGTTAACATTTGGTAGTGAAAGGGCTACGCTGTGACAGCAGTCTTCAGAGAATTTAACAACCTTGCCATCTGGATGCAAAGAAGTAGTGTAGTTGCTGATATCGATCATCTTTTTGGGCTTAAATCTCACAGATGGTTAAAAAAAAGAACACCATCTGGGTGCAGGTGTTGGTGCTGAGACACAGCCTCAATAGGGGGGAGAAAAAGCAATAAAAGCATTCTCTCACCATACTTAAAAAGTTTTTTTTTTTTTTTTTAAAAATAGAATATAAGTTAAAGAACATCTGTTGCGGTTTCGGTGTTTTTGCATGTGCAAATATTTATGTAGTCTGACATTTCCACTATAGTAGCCTATTAGAGGTTTTACTCACAAGTTAGCAGTTATTTTGTTTGTAGTATTAATTTGGATTGCATTCATATAAAACTGAAACACATAAGTTCCAGAGTGTACATGAATACAATTGTTCTTGTTTATGAAATCAGTTATTTTGACTTAAATTTCTGATAAAGAGAGCCCCGTTAAAACATTAAATAAAAAAAATACTCCTTTTAACTGCCTTTGTCATTAAAAGACATAAAATTCTTCAAAATGATTTAGAAATGCAACATTTTCTCTATACATCCAACACAACATTGCACTTTGCTCATTGTGTTTTAATTGATAGTGTACCAGACATGTTTATGCCATTTTCTAAAGATACATTTAGAACATGGTATATCGATAATATAAAAATCCTCATTTCCAAGTAAAGTGGAGAATGTGCGCCACATAGTGAAATAGTGGACAATGTGAACATAAGCAAGAGTAAAGACAATTTAAAAGGTGCTTTGTTTAATACATAAATAAATTAATCTTTAAATAGTGATCATCTTTTCCTATCATGCTGTCTTTTCAAAATAAATGTATACTTCTATTTCAAATGGAGTAAGAAGTGCTTCACCAATTTCAAAATGAAGCAGCTGATAACTGCTTTTTCCCCCATGTTTTAATACATATTAAAAGATTAGAAGATATGTGTCCTACATTGAGGACGAGCAGCACAAGATCCTAAGCAATGCAATGCAGACTAGATTCTGGCAAAGATTTGAGGACAAAATATTTATTTTT
This sequence comes from Brachyrhaphis roseni, assembly GCA_903066815.1. Taxonomy (NCBI): domain Eukaryota; kingdom Metazoa; phylum Chordata; class Actinopteri; order Cyprinodontiformes; family Poeciliidae; genus Brachyrhaphis; species Brachyrhaphis roseni. The sequence continues at coordinate 21,156 of CAEFZY010002040.1, forward strand.
ATTTTTGAGACTTAATCCATGCATCTAAAATAGATTAAAATTAATTTGGGAAAAGTGACTTATAAACATCTCTCGTACCAATAGAGATTTTTTTCCTCTGAAAAGAATAAAACAGAAATTTAGAGCTAATTTATGTTTTTATACATCATAATGCTGCTGCCATCATGTGGTTGTTCATTGCTATTGCGATAAGGTATGTTCTGGTGAGTTACTGGAATAATATTATGTTTATTGATTATTAAACTACAATATTGTTACCACATTGTACAAATATCTTTTTTTTTTCTTTTTTTTTACAGAATTTGGAAACAAAAGTAGTTGGCAAACAGTATTCACCTGGGAATACTGTTTGCTAACAGTAGCAGAAAGAGAAAAAAATAAATAAATAATGACATAAGCAGTTTGAGTACATGTACAGTTTTAAAAAATATATATTGTGAATGATTTAAATATTTATTGTCAATTATTTCAGAAAGTGAATTATCTATATTATAGGTATAGATATATACACACAGTGATATTTTTGAACAATTTATCTCTCATAAATTTCATAATTAAGGTTTAGACAAAATTAAAATCTAAAATTCAATGTGTCAGAAAGTTAAAATTTTGTGTTGCATCATTATAAGCTCCAGCTGTCGCACTCTAATAAGCTAAATGACTTTAAACCTGCAAATGTATTCTAATGATATGTCAGGCTGGATCATTAGGCTGCTGGAAAGACTTTTGATATGACAGATGTCCTGAAGAAAGTCCTTCATACACTCAGAATGGTAACTGTTAAAATATCATTGTCAAAGAAGATGATTGTTCACAGAAACAATATATTCATAGAAAGTTGAGTTGGACAAAAAAGTGTGGTAAAGGTTCGCCAGCAATGGGGTTTAATTTCAACCTTAAGGAGATTGTCAAGCAAAATCCATTGAGGAGCTTCACAAGAAGTAGACTGAGGCTGGATTCATCGCAATGCAAAGAGAAATCCTTCATATGGGGACTACAAGATTCTTTCCTGCTAAGGAGAAAATTAACTTTCATTACACCTCAGCAGTGCCACATGATGATTGTTCCCATTCCATGCAACATTGATACTGTAAGTCATTAAAAAAGATGCCCAACCAAGTACTTTAAGATAGAATATTTTCCATAAACCTTACATTTTTGCTTGAAATCTATTTTTAATGATGGAATTTCCTGAGAGATAAAATGTTGAGTTTTCCTTTTTGTTTAAACCAAATTTATAAGAAAAAAAGGAGTTTCACTTTCTGAAATGAGTAAAGAAAAATTGCACTTTTCAGAAAATGCAAATCTTAAGGTTTAGGTTGCCTGTGTAGCCACTAGATGTCACTGTTTACTGTTAAATGAAAAGACAAACACTAGGCATGCCAACAACTTAAAAAGCATCTCAGTAATAACCAAATCTGCAAACTGCAAAATGAGATTTTAAATTTAAAAAATCTTTCAGGATACTGGAAAATATCTTTCAGTGTCCTATTTAAAATTATTTTACATGCTCCATCAAAGCCATTGAGAACTTGTTAATTCCTTTTTAGAGAATTCAGTGGAAAAATTAAGTCCTACCTGAAAAATACTTATTTTATAATTTTTCATTGATTATTTTTGAAAATGGCATAAAAGTATTATTTACGAGAGTGGAACTTAATTAAAACCAAATCTCTAATATGCATTGGCACGCTTATCCCAATTTCATCATCGCCGTCCTAAAATGATGGCCTAAGCAATTTTTTTAGGCATGCATCTGACAGAAGAATTCTCTGCGCAGTCGGTTTGCTGATAAATATTTTTTTAATGTTTTTATTTTTTTATTTATATTTATATATATATATATATATATATATATATATATATATATATATATATGCGTGACAGGATGCTTTACTGTGGTTCATTTTTAAGAACCTTTGCATTTTCATCCATTTCTCTGTCCTGTTGCCCTGACTCTATACTGTACTATACTGTTAAACCCAAGTACACACACCACCAAGTTCTTGCTTAACAAATTATTTAATACTTTTACCTTCAGATAATATCTCATCTGTCAGCTGGTGGCTTTGGTTGATTTTGGGAAGTAATCTTATAAAAATGCATAAAGTAGCATTACTCAGGTAAAGTAAAGTTTTTCCATTACTGCTATTATCTGGGCGCCGGCGCCTACAACCCAGGTCATTTCATCCAAATATGTTGCCTGGGAAAAATGTTGCCCGTACAATCTTTTCACATTAAGGTGGTCACCAAGGTGTGAGCTTTATTTGTTCCTTGCTTGTGTGACACAGTGGAGCGGGGGCCACGGCTGCACTGGCCTGGGACCCTCTACACAAAGCTAAAACCTTTGATTTATGTACTATTGGTCCAGTGGATCTGAGTGGTCATTACGCCTGTTAGTGCCATCAGTTACAGCTGCCAGGAGGGCTGGGAAGGTCAAATGTAACGGCCTTGACAACGAAGGGAAGCCATAATATTTAGACAGACTAATGGCGCACTCACACAGTGGATATGGCGTCCACTGCTATCCTCGAGGAGGGAGCTGATTTAGTATTTCCCTTAATCAAATATTCATAGAAAAGTTGCTGTCAGATCTAAGGTGAAGGACAATGCAGGATCTTTCAGCTGCAGGATAATGAAACACTCCACTAGGCTTAGTGGATGGGTGTAAAATTGGCAATTTGCATGGACTTGCAGTAATTCTGTCCTTTGCACCAAGAACTGCTCTAAAGCGCTTCACATTCTGAAACGTAAGAAAGAAAGAATGAGGCTGTTCAGTTTGAAATGTTCAACATGGTATCCAACAGATTCCATCAAGAACAGTAACGTTGCTCCGAGAGTCTGACTAAATATTCATCACATGGCCAGATTTTCATTAATAGGCTTAAGAGCCAAGTCATGAGCCATGACATGATGTCTCACACTCATATGAGGAAGTGTTAATGATTCAGGGCTGAAACATATTCATCCAATTAGACTTTATGTGAGAAGCACAGATGCATAAATAGACCAATGGTTCTGATTATCCAGCAGGTCATGCAGAAACAGCCTCACTGCTTAGCAGTGAAATGTTAAAACCAAATAACTGAAACAAACATGTTCTGTAGTAATCTGGGGGATTGTTTAAAATAAGAGCAAATTTTAGATGGAGGGGATGGGTAAAGAATAAAAAAAGAGAATGAAAATAGTTGGAGAAATTACTTAAAATGAATAAACATGATTATTGACCAGAGCGTTTTTACAGCAGCCATGTTTGGTTTGCTTTAATCAATAACTAGTTTGTTTGCACAGAAAGTTTGGGGAACTGCGAATGCTTCATCGAACCATAAATATGCAAACCATAAAAGTTGTCTGATCGGCCGGTGCGGACCAAATGCATATGTGAAGGAGACCGCTCCAAAAGCTGGAAATGAGGGCATTCTGGGTAAATACTTGAATCTAGCGCTAGCGGAGTTAACGGCTTGTGTTTTTTTTTCTTTCTTCTTTTTTTTGCCAAGGGCAAAATAGAAATCCTACAATCTCTAAAATCTGATGCCACTTCATTTTTGTTTCCATTTAGTGAAAAAGGTTTTTGTGTCATTACCTGCATTGGTGCTTGATGCAGCGCCACCACAGGCGAGGAGGAGAACAGGTTTTTCAAATGTTTGGTTCATGTGACTCAGAGCAGCGTCAAACAGAACCGTGGCAGCTGAAATTGGGACAAATGTTGCAACTTTGGTCCCTAATCGAACCCAGCCTGCCAGACTAACAGGTGAGAAAACACCTTTTGCCACTAATAACCTGACTTGAAGGATTCAGCATGCAGGCGGCCATCATAACTGTGGAGTGTGTATAAAACTCAGAGGTTTTAGTTGCTGTTGTTGCTGGGTAAACACTGCTCTGCTGCAAGACTCTTATAGAGAATTTACATTCAGCCAGGCAATTAAACTGGAATTTACACACCTGTCAAATATTACAGCACCTGGCATAAAACAAACAACATGACCAAAGCCTGCTGCTGTGGAATCTGCTGCAAACCGCAAACATAAACACACATGCTCTCTGCTGTCGCTAAAATCCCTCCAACATCCTCATCCTCATCTTTGACCGCCCTTGTTCTCACCCCATTCCTCTCTCCTCTTGTTTTTGCACACCTTGTTTTAACTCCCTCTCACCTCCACCTCATTTTCTACGTTTTTAGTACCTTTTAATCCGGCTCCAATATGCTTCAGTGCCACCTCTGTTGCCAGAGCAGAGGAGTAATAGCTCAGCTCTCCGCTGCAGCTTTGATTTGCAGGCTGACATTCATGCTGTGATTCACAGCTTTACCGTTATTTCAACCTAGAGAAGCAAATGTCTCTGTGGAGCTATATTTAAGATGATGGCTGCTTATCAAAAGGGAAAGCACCAGCTAGCTGAAGCTGAGCTCCTCTCCATGTTGTGGGGAGTTTGTGGTTATTTAAATAAATGAACGCTTCCTCCAAAATCAATACTTATCCAGCTCATTCTTTCTTTTTATGTAATTACATAAGCTACCGAGCAAGAACATTATAGGTGTGGGGACAGAGCGGTTTCTGCTCATCCAGATTTTTGTATTATTATTTTTATCTTTATTGATTCTCAAGGAAGTAACATTTACAAAACCTTTGGCATCTACTTCACAAAACTAACTTCACTATTTGAAATAAGGTGAACAAGTAGACCAGTATATTATAATAATGCTTATCCAGATTTTATAGGTTAGTTTATAGTTTAACAGCTGATGATTCAGGCTGTTTGCTCACCTGATAGTCTGCTAAATTGATGACAAAAATGGCAACATTTGTTCCATTCGCTGTCACACTGCATTGTGTCAAATGAATACTTTGAAAAACCTGTTCCCTTCCTTACCTGTGGTGGCGCTGCACCAAGAACAACTGAAGTAGACCATGTAGAAAACATAACTTCTTTCTTCACAAAAAATGATCAGAAATGGAGTGGAGTGAGATTTTGAGTTGTTGGATTTCCCTTTTGTATTTGGCAAAAGATCACAAGTCATTTCTCCTGCTGGCACTTGAAATTCACGTTTGTTTTAGAAGCATTTACCCAGAATGCCCCACACTTCCTGGTTTTGAAGCAGTCTCACTTGGCAGGGTTCACTTCGACCTAATCAAACTTTGCTGGACATCATTTCCTGAATGAAGACAGTCAGAACAGAAATGTCTTGGTTCTGATGTCTATATGTCTGATTTCCAGGAGCCTCCAGCTAACAATCCCACATGTTTTACTGTGGAAGAACAACTGGTCACGCCTTTATTTTATGAGCTGAACTAAGAGCTTAGGATTCCACTTCCTCCAGCACATGTCACTCCATATATGTCTGTCTGTACTCGAGATGGAGTCAATGCGTTGATGTCTTCGGTGCATTGACGTACTCTCATTTGTGAACTCTGTATCATGCAGTAACTGCCCAGCAGGATACAGTACTCACGTGGAACAGCTTGGGATGCCACACTGAGCTGATAATGTTGACAGTGAGTGAAAGCAGTCATAATGGCCGCCACTCTCTGTCCCACAATAAATGGCTGTGCGGTGGCTGTCCTGGTGGAGAAGAAACAGGGCTTCTCCACCAGCTAGCTCATCAAACTTGTTAGCATCCATTGGGATTGTGGGAAATGAAGGACTTTGTCACGAGAATCGTAGGCGATATGAAATCTCAACTGACTGCGGTTGAGATTTCACTGCGGCTCATAGACTGCTCGAATATGTGGGAACGTTTAGTTGACGGACGTCTATTGCTGTTATTCTTCACAGAGAGTAATTTTATGTTATTATTAGCTGCACCGGTAAAACTGCTTTATAGTATGTTTATGTAAAAAAAGCAAAAAAAGATTTTGCCCTTATCTTATTGAATTTAAAATATACAATTTGAAGTGTTGCCTCTTTCTACTATTATCATATTTCTGAAGCTTTCACCCTTGCAAGTGACTGGAAGAGTACACATTTTAATTCTAGTAGTTGCTGCTTAAAAGCTTTCCTAGTCCCTGCTGCCAGCTATGATCTGTGCCGCTCTGCTCTGGCCTGTGTGCCGTCTGCTGCTCTCTGGATGACCAGGCACATCCGCAAATAAGCTTCCTGACAAGCACATTCTGCTCAGCTGCTGCACCAAGTGGGATAATTTGGGTGTTTGCAGGTTTTAGTCAGTTTCACCGTTTGGACTCTTCTGCATGGGTGTGTGTGTGTGTGTGTGTGTGTGTGAAGGCATTGCCCAGTCGTCTGTGCTCTCATCATATTAACAAGTGCTGTTGGAGCACTGCAAATAATTCATGGTCCAGCTAACCAAGCCAAGAGACAAGCAGGCGTGGCTCAAACTAACAGAAAGTGATTCCAAGTGTTTGCATGTGTGTGTGCATGGCGGTGTGTCCGTGTTTGCAACCCTGAAAATAGACGAGACTGGAACTAGACAAGTGTGTTTATTACAGCCATGTGTTCAGGCCATGAAAAAAAAAAAATCAGTTTTTTTTTTTCAATTTAATAACTAGCCTTATGGTAATGGGGGAGAAAAAAAAACTAATCACACTTTTTCTGCTTCCTGTGGAAGTCAGAGTTAAAGTTGCAGCCAGATGCTGTTAATCACATTCCCTTAGCTGATTACCAAGTGTGAGCACCTTAATAAAGTTTTACGGCTTGCAGCTATGGAGAATGCAGGTGTGAACTAAAGGAGGGGTTTTAAGCAAAATCCACTATTTGTGAGCTTTATTCCCTCAGTGAAAACATACCTGGAGTTTTACTTTGATTCGTACCTTCATGTGTGATTAATCCTTTAACGTCTTGTGTTATTTGCAGGATCTATGATTAGTTAATTGAAAACCACGTATGAACCAAATAAAACAACATTTTTAATTCAAAAACACCTTTTGCTGCTATATTATTAAATAAATAGACAACAAACATGTTTATTGTTTTTAATCCATCATTAAGATTCCTCAACTATCAAATTGGTGCAAAGTGTTTTTCTATCCATTCATCATTCCAGAGTTTCAGGAAGTCCATGGAAATGTGGACTGTGGATGCTAACATTAGCATTAGTGTCTGTGCTGTTGCTACCTGGTTAGCATTGAGATACTATTTTAAGTTTTAATAGATTCTCTGACAGGCTAACTCCTTTAGCACAACTTAAACACAACAATAGTCTCTTCCAGCCTCCAATCAGCTCATTTTTGAAGCAAAAATTAAACCCCAGAAGATGCTTTGTTGTCCATTGCTGTCTATGGATGTTGCATGTGTGTCAGATTCAGGGGTGTACCAGAAACACAACACACAGGTTCCAGCTCAGGACTTTTGCATGTATTTGCGTTAAAAACATTAAAATATCTGAATTAACGCATAAAAGTCCCGGCCCTTATTGAATCATACAGAAAACACATTTTTAGAACAGTAAAATGGACAAATTGATTTTCTATTAATGTTAGTATTTTATGACTGCATGTCACTGCCAAACAAAATGGACTATCGGAAACGACCTGGTCAGTTTAATTCACATTTATTATTTTCTTTTAGTTAACTTGTTTATTCCACTCATGCTTTTGATGGGTTTTGAGTCTTCCTTCGTCTCTGGCAAACACCAGATTAAATTAATCTCCAGCTGAACAAGCATTTGCTGAACTACAGCAAAGTCCAATTAAACTAAGACCTCTGCAAAGACCAAGGATGATAAAGTAAATAAAAGCAAATTCCAAATGTCAATACCTTTTTTAAAAAGCTGCATGATAAACACTTACAAGAAATTCTCGGGACTACCACATCGGAAAAAGCCCATGCAGGCATTGCGGCGACCAATTAATGATGCAGAATCCAATTCATTACACAGCCAGCTAATGACTTTATTCCTTGGAGGAAATTCAGTCTGATTTGTAAGTGTTGGCTCGGTTAAAACTCATTCAAAGCCCAAAGCAAACAACGTGCTGCTGTGGAGGTTCTGGAAACAGGAAGTTTCCGTTGACTGACAGCCGCTACCTCCGTCTGCTTCACACGGTGCAACAGGGAGGACAGCTTCAAACTCCTCTGTGTTTCTGTGTTCGCCTGCTGGTTTTATAGTGGGTGGCTGTAACAATCTGACTCCTTTTTTAAACTCCAATGAAGGGCAGGATTTCTAATTAAAGTACAACTATTAGACTTGAGAGGAAACAGTGTGAACGGACGCCGCCTGAAGTGCAGCATCAAACCATCAGCAACAACTTCTTGCACATGGTTCTTCTGTCTCTAGATGTCAAACCCTGCTGTAGAGAACAGTTCTTCATACACGGCCAGAAGAGTCACTCAACACACAGTAGTAAACATACCTAATGTCTCCTTTATGTAGTGCTGGTATAGTTATAATAAGGATGTACAAGCCCCGTTGTAAAAGATAATGGGGGGATAATTTCAAGGGAAATCTAAAATACTGAGAACCAGTTGGTCTCTTTGGTTAGGAGTTACCTTCAAGAAGTGACTTCATTTCTAATTACTGGTTACTCCTTGAAAAAGGTTTCTTGAAGAAAGTAACTTCTTGAATTACAGGTTGAATGGCTTTGTTCACTTTCTCTGCTGCCATTGCTAAAACTACAGAAACAGAGCAGAAAAACAACGTTGTTCTTCACAACTTCTCCTTCTGTTCGCTGATTGGCCCAGTTGAAATTCTACCAGACGCATCCAAGTCAATGGAAAAAGTCCCAGACAGTCTGTGAAGTTTTATTTGAACAGAATAGAGTGGGAAGGCAATGATCAGGGTCCTCGACACCAACACTAAAACCAGACAGCATAGGCTGATAGTCGTTGTTTTCCGGCTTTATGTCAAAACCTGACTTGTCCGTTGGAATGTCAGACAGGTACAATTCCTCACTCCAGAGTAGATATATCAGCTGCTCTACAGTCCACCACAGGACTGCTGCTTTGCTTCATGATGTAAGGTTTGGATGCAGCTGCTCATTCACTGCAGCCCTTTCCATGAAACTCCATGTTCACTGTTCAGGAGCTAATCTCTGGAGGCCACATGAAGTCTGGAGAGCTGCTGCATCCTGTGTGCCTACCACTCATGGCTGAGTTGCTGTGATTTTCACTCTGCTACCAAGATAGGATCACATATGTCACAGTGCCATCTTGGACTTCACTGAGCAGAGCAGCTCTGCACAACCTCCAGTTCTACACCAGTCACCTGATGTTGTTGTTGCTTCCTCTGACCTCCCAAACCTTTCAACGATGCTGGAAATAGCCTACCGTCTTCATCCAAACATCAGCAGCTTCCACACATACGAGTGTTGTCATAGCAACTGATTAACAGTCAGATACAAGGCGATTAGATTGCATCTTCCAGCTGGCCGATTACCAAATGGGCTGGTCAAACCATCCCATTTCAATCACCAGTCCATTTCTCGGTGCATCTCTAAGTGAAATAGAAAAAAAAAAGACTTGCAAGGCTCATTGCATCATCTGTAGCAGTGCCACATCCAAGCAAACACAATGCAACAATTGTTTTCTTGCAAGAAAGCAGGAAAAACATGTTGGAGAGCATCAACAGAATGAGGTGGTTTAAAACCTGGTGGAGTTCAAATGGGGACACAATGTGATAACTTAACAACTTACAATTAATAGATTTTAGTGCATTATAAATGAAGACTATATTTTTTGATTAGTTCATCCACTTTATCTGCATACCATACTGCTGCAGGCGTTGTCATGGTTCCCTCCTCCAATCAGGTTCAGAATAAATCAACAAAGATGACTTGCAGTTTCTGACATGTTGAAGAGTTAGCTTCTGTTAATGGTGTTTTTGCTAGTTTATTGTGTTAGCTCAAGCTAATGGTGTTAGATTCTGATAATTATTCTAGTTTCTGCCAGTTGTGTTAGCTCCTGCTAATGGTTAGCTCTAGCTAATGTAGTAAACAGTAGAGTGTAAGCTGATCACGTTGGTTTGTTTCAATAGATATCTTTATGAAAACATAAAGTGAGTCTGTTCTTCTGATATTTGACTCTGGAAATGTGGGGAACAGGAAGTGTTAGAAAGCTCAAAAAGACTCTCAGGAAGTATTTTCTTTTCTATCTTGTCAGGACCGTTGACCATAAAGCAACAAGCGGTGGTCAGACAGCTCAGACCACGCACCAGGTGGAAGATTTGTAAAATCAACCAATCAAACCAGGACAACTAGCTTCCTGATAGGTTTGTTTTCTAGCATGGTAATCTGTCCTTAACCTAGGCCATGGACTGGAAGCAAAGAAGAATGTTCCTGAAACAGAAACAGGCAGATGAAATCTGCAAGAACTCTCCCTTGGTTTAGTGTTAAACTTCTACCTGGTAGTTCACGTCATTGTTAGAATGTTTAACAGTGACATTGATCAGTGATCAGGTTTTCCAGATGACTGATGGCAGACTACACAGCTGGCTTAAATCCTTAGATTCCCCACTGAGATAATGAGACCTTTCTTCCAGATAATTCTTTTGCTTTGAATCTCATTGTGCCACAGGCAGTAATTGTGGAATCGAGGAGATGAGCGTGGCAGGAAGTGTCTTAGTGAAACCCTGCCAAGCTACTTGTCAGGACAAAGCATGCAGCATTTGTGCTTTGCAGTCCTGATCAGAATGGATATATTCTCATCCAGGGATCTTCTGCTTATGTTTATAGACAGATGATTATGCTTGGAAATGAAGATAATACATAGATGGTTCTTATTCTCTTCCACCAGAGCAGACAAATGGGATTAAAATTTTTTTTATTCAGTCTGATTGCATAATTAGTGAGATAATAATCGATGGTGATTGTGATTATGTTTATGAATCTGTAGAATCAACCAATCATTGTTCGTGTACAAAGAAATTATTGTCCACAACAAGGACGACAGGAAGTTCTTGAGATGAAATAAAAAAAACCAGTAGACGCATTTCCATTACAAATATACGTAAAGTATTCCGCATTTGTTTGATGATCTGAAACATTTGTGACATAGAAGCCTCAAAATCAAATCAAACACATTTTTCATCATAGTAATTTAATCTTCAATGATATCTTAATTGCTAAAAGTCTGCGAAAAAAGCCAGATAAAATAGATCTTCGCAGTGAGTTTGCTTGTAAAAATGTCACGTTTCTCTTGTGCCCGGTAAGCCCAGCAGAGCAAACCGACAAGCTGTTAGGAGCTCTACACAGACGGACACATCAACCCTGAATCACACGTAATCAGGCGTAAAGAAAATAAATAAACTGTTCTGCCATAGCTGTCCTCAGAAGGGACTGGGCCTCTGCCCCATCTGTAATGGATGACTGACAGGAATCATACTTTTTCACTTGAGCTGCTGATGAAATCTAGGTCATCCTGAAAAAAAAGGCAGAAGTTTAACAACACCCACTGGCTGCCTGCAGAGAGAGAGCTGTCGCTCAGGTAATCTAAAAGGAGCCGTTTCTGCACGCTTCTGGGTTTTAGTCAGAATAGAGCTATTGAACCTCAAACTAAACTCAAATCCAGGCTCTGGAAAATATCCTAACAGCCAAATTTCTTACTTAAAGGCTGCAAGAATTAAATTAGGGATTCAATCAGACTCAAAGCAAAGTCTTATTATTGTGAGACACTTCAATGCCTCTTTTTTCTCTTCTGCTCTGTTTTGAACATACTGACTGATGCTATAATAAATGTTTCGCTTGCACCTTTGTTGGTTCGGATCTCAGTATGCGTGGCACTGTACATCGAATATAACTGGATGTTTTGCTACAGTATTTGAATTCATTTTTACCTTATATATGATCAAGACCATTTTTTTAGAACAACTGAAGGTGGTGGAGGTTGGTTTCAAACCAGGGAACCAACCATATGACCTGAATTCTTAGTGTGTTTTCACACCTGATAGCTCGGTAAACTTGATTCAACTGGAGACCAAAGTTGAAACATTTGTTCCATTTTCAGCTGCTGCGGTTCTCTTTCACATTGCCATGTCTAACAAAGAAAACCCTTTGAAAAATGTGTTCCCCTCCCCACCTGCGGGGGCGCTGCACCAAGAACTACTGAAGGGAACAACATAAAAACCTCAGAAGAAGACTTCTTCCCTCACAAAAAGCAACTGAAAATGGAGTGGTGTCAGATTTTAGCACTTGTCTTTAGTGAAAGACTATGACACACAAGTTTGGTTTTGGTTGTATTTTCCCAGAATGCACTGCTCTATGGTCCACTTCCTGCTTTGGCAGCGGTCTTTCGTCCGCTTGGTGTTCACATATGCGTTCGAATCGCACCAGAGGTTTGCAGGCAGACCAGAGTTCACTTTTGTTTTCGTCCACATCTCCCCATACAAACCGAACATTCTGAGGAAACAAACTGGAGTTGAATTAAACCAACCTGATATTTAGAATGAAATGATGAAGAGGAAACACCTTTGTGTTTATCCTTTTTGTCTTCTTTCTCAGACACAGAACGATGTTTCATCTGGAGAATCTGCCAGACATCAGTGTCTCTGTGACGACCCCATCCTCACATCAGAGTGCAGGGAAAGCCAAAATGGTAACCAGCAATCTTGTCCTGTGAATGTTTCTTTTTTCTGAAGATATATTCATTGAGAACGCACAACTAAAATGTACACTTAGTGTACAACAGTGACTGACTGTTCCCCGCGTTTTGTACGACAACAGTTTATTGATCCAATGTTTCTGGATTGGAGGTTCCACAGACTTTCAGTTTTTAAGTATAAACTGCGTTGCTGCAGACGATGCCATCAAAACAAAGTACTTCTTTCAAGGACGTAACATTTCCAAGTATCCCAATCTTAGGATCAGGATCCAAAGAAAGTCCACACTGTAACGTTATCAGAATCACATTATTCCAGAAGGTTTCCATCATCTGAATGTTCCTGCAGGAACATGACACGTGAAACACACAGACGCTACCGCTGTGAGTTTATTTTTTAAATGCCTTCAGAGTGCCGAACATTCCCAGCAGTAATTTCAAACTGAAGCAACAATCACAGTAATTAGGATAAATAGAGCAAATCTACAGTGAGTTAATTGGGGGTGTTGTTGCACCACTCAGAATCACTTGTCTGATGGCAGCAAACGTGCATGAAGCTATTTTCTTAATCCTCTCATAAATACAACATCCTTCCCACATATCCCTGCTCTCTGTGACAGTGGTCTCTAATGCACACAATTATCCTGATTTTTTTTTTTGTATTCTGGCTTTCCCTGAACATACATAATTTATTTTCCTCTGAATGCTACAGGGCCTCAGCATCACCGTCTTGAAACTTTTGCTGATTAGTTGCGGTTTTCCCAAATCGTTAACATTTCCTGTTCGTTTTACTTTTTCTTAGTGTTTTTACTCACACTGCTGAGTTTTGTTAGCCGTTTAGCTCAGCACTGTCAAATGTATGATACTCTATCATTTATTTATGATGCAATGCATCAAAGTCTGTGATGTGTGGTTGTATTTTTTGTTGTAATGTCCTATATTTGTTCGAGTCACCTTCAGTTCTTAACAGGTCAGTTCAGAAAGGTCATTCTTAGTGATATTTCCCTTCCCCTCAGTTCAAAGATGTCATATCACAGTGAGCTTGTTGGAAAAGTAAATCGATCACAGAATTGAATGAAGCTAACGATGTAATGAGGCGAACGCTGCGTCAACTCGCCTCATAAACTGATTGTGAGCCCGCTGGGATCATTTTCAAACTACTACAAAACCTGTTAGGATAACTTGACCTTTGAGGATGTTGCACAATTGGCGGCCGGGTGCAAATCTAACAGCTCACTCCATGCAGTGCACCCCATCTTGTGGATGGACACTGAAAAAACAGAGTCAGACACAACCGTCTGTACTCAGCCTGGTAACAGCCAGGCCCTTGTTCTACACTTTGCTTCGTTCAGAAGGTCTGGACCCCCTGCTGTTGGGAAATGACGGCTTCCTGGAGGCATGGAATGTGTCGATGTTTTAAACGATTAAATCTGAGTTTACCCAATCAATAATGTTTGGTTGTGACGGACAGGTAATGTGTCAGCTCAATTGCGAATGAAGCTACGCTACGAGACTTACCGGAACGTAACGGAGCCAACTGACAAAGTCATCTTGGTAATGATGAATATGGAGACGTACCTGCACTGTTGGCCAGTCTCTCATTCTTCAGGCATCTGTGGACTCATTCCTTCAGCTCTCACCATCTTGATTTCAGCCTGTTTACGGTTCACTCTGATGCGTTAAATGTTAATTTATACTGACGGACATAAACCGAGGACAGATAAAAAAATGCATCATAAAGAGGAAAGATACCGTTCACAAGTTGCAGGACCAGACAAACTATGAAAAAAATCTACTTATAGTCCGGAAAATACGGTAATCAAAAATAAATTCTGATCTAATTTTGCTCCTAAAAGGGTTAAAAGACCACAGAGTTACTCTTTCAGAAGCACACTGGCTATTCTTTATTGTAAAAATAAAACAATTGGTGCTGTTATTCTGGGTGCTCACCAGTAGGACAGTCCACAAATTATTGCTCGCTTGGACTGATGATGCTGAGTATAACTCCCTCCAGGTAGAAAACGAACACAAGGCGTTCTTCGTTGTTACTGGCCTTTAATAATTATGCCGTGAGAACTGTACAAACACAAAATACATTTTTACAGAAACACATTCACATAGAGAATAGATAACTATTACATACAAATTAAAATACAAAAGAATGCGTACCTCATTGGCCGCTTCAACCTGAAAGGGTTAAATACAGAAACTCTGTGTAGCGTCTTCTTGAAATCCAGCTACACGAGCCTTAATGCCTCACCGACCTCTCCATTCACTAACAAAAATAAAGCATGCTGCCCTCTACAGAGCGCTGCGTGTAACTAAAAATATGTGCCTAAATGAAACAACACATTAAACATTGGTTCCACTCTGGAAACATTTGCATAACTTATAATGAATATAAATATTTTACACCAACTTAGAATCATGAAATTAACCAAAACTGTATACACTGCTGCTGATGGCAGCCACACTGAAACTCTTTCTGGATGAAAAGCCTGGAGGTGCCCCTGGTAAGCCTGGTGTGAATCAATGGTCCAGGTCGCTGCTGAACGTCAGGGTGAGCTGAACTCACTTCTATTCTGGAAGAGCATCAGAGTTCAGTTTGAAGTTTTCAAAAACGTGACCTCCACATAACACTGACCTGAGTGTTGGTTTCATTTTCACCATGTGGTGAGCTTCTACAGCTGCAAATAAAAATCTCTGAAAGATTGTGCAATGGGTGTGAAAAAAACACACAAAAAAACGCCTGGGGCATTGATGAAATGGAAAGAGCCTTACAGAGAATGATTCTGATCCATCAACCCTTCAGTTATGGACCCAACATGTTTCCACTCCACCACTCCACTCGTGTTTTCCTAAGTGAGCCCAGAAGCTATAATTCATAAACAACTGTCAATGGAAGAAGATCTAGTAAATAAATCTAGCAAACCCACGTCCAACACAGCATCCTTAGGCTGCGTTTTGGAAGCCCTGTGAGGCCACTGAAGCATCATTAGAAGTTGGAATTTGGATGAAATCTTGGACTCAAAGTTACAACCGACTGAAAACAGGGAGCAAGTGGTTGAGTTATCTAGAAAGATTCCAAGTAGTGGAGAACTTCTTCCAAAACGTTAAATCACAGAACACCAGACATATAAGAATTATTTAGAAAGGTACAGGCAGTTTCTGTAGCATCAGCAACTAGGAAAGGTTTCTGGCATTTAGCACCCAAGGAGAAAGTCACATGATTCGATGAAGTGAAGTCATGTGACCACTGAGATTCAGACTTTGTGTTCTGCCAGAGAGAAGGTGTTCTCAGCAGCTTTAGGCAATGCACCTTCCTGTGTTTACGAGACAGAAAGAGATGATTTACCCTTAAGGCAATCAGGAAGTGTCTGCAAAGCAGTACTGGAAGTTGGGAAGAAGTGATGCTTCAGCCCTTCTCCATCTATTTAGAGAGTTTTTACACTTTCACATAGACGGCTGATGAGACTTTGCTTTCAAAATACACATCTTCTACATCCAGAGAGCTTACTGTTTGAAACATCACCATCACTGTGCTTAGTAAATAAGTAAAAAAAAAAAGCTCATTACTCAGTATACTGAAAACATTATGAAAGACATTGTCAAATAGAGTAATGGTAGATGGTAGGGTGAATACATGGAAAACAAGCTGAGTCCCACACTGTAAAAAGCAATCTATAGAATTTACCCAATAAACCTGAGGTAACAATTTGCATTGACTCTTTTGGGGTAAATTCAGTACCATATATTGAGTACAAAATAACCGAACAAAAAATGTATGAAATACTTAAAGAAATTGGGTAAAATTTACCTAATATTTATGTATATATTCAACAGCTACTTACTCAGTTAAATTAGGTAAAATTATGTCTTGTTTGCTAGTAGGTAATACCTGATAATTACAAATCAAATTTAATTAAAATCAGTTAATAACCATTACTTATTCATAGAATGTAAGATGTACCCCCCAAAAAAGACATTCAGATTGTACACCTTCTCAATGTTTTTAATCCATAAAGTCATCAAAAACAAAAACACAGAATAAACTGCAGCACAACGGTGTCACACAACACTTCAAATAATGAACCTGCGTTATAACCTAACAACTTCAAATGTTTCAGTAACGTTGGACAATAAAACATATCCCTGTTTTAGGACATCCAGACTGGTCAAGAAGAAAGGAGTAGATCAGAGAAAAGGAGAAGAGAAGTGATCAGAGCAGAGGTGCAAGGGATGTCCAATCACATAAAGATTTTCTTGTATCTAAACTCTTACTTGTTTTTCTTCAGCCTCACACAACAGTGACTGAGCAATCTGCAGATCTGCAGGTGTATTTATAGACAACAAATTACTGAACTGCCTTGTTTATATGGAGCAATAATACACTAAATTATCAAAAAAAAAAGAATAAAGTGCAGTACAACAGCTTCACACAACATTTCAATGAATAAACCCGTTTTCTAACTCACTAAGCTAACAGCTTCAAATGTTCTTTCTGGATAATTGGTCAATGCAAACAACACTTTCAGAAGCCCCTTATTCTATTTTAAAAGCCACACACAAACTCTACAAGATTGTTTCTGTGTGTACAGTATCAAACATCTGGATAAAGACAGATCAGAAAATCAACATTCTTTAGTTTCTGTGCTTGCTCTGAC
>CAEFZY010002041.1:0-73897 GCA_903066815.1 Brachyrhaphis roseni
ACCTGCGAAATGTGATCCCTTTGAACCTTGTTATCTTGTTATCATAGTGTTGACAATTAATATCCCCTTCTCAGATTCTTTTCTTCATTGTTTCATTTTCCCGACAACCGATATTTCTGACTCAATGCAAAGCAGCAGCATATGTGGAGCACAGCAAGTCATGTGATATCCAATCCACTAGATGGATTGGATATCACATGACTTACTTTGCTGTTGCTTTGCACTGAGTCAGGAATATCAGTGGTCAGGAAAATGAAACAATGAAGAAAAGAATCTGAAAAAGAGACGCAAAGTTTTCATATTAATTGAAAACTCTACGACAGCAAGATAACAAGATCCAAAGGGAATCACTTCACAGGTCAGAAAAAAGCTTTAATTAAAAATGTATCTAAGAGAGTAGAGACTAGGTTAGCCATGCTAGCTAAACATTTATCAACATGTTCTCTTGCTGTGCAGTTCGGAGTATTTTGGTCAATTAACAAAGTAAAGTTAACTGCACACATTTTCTGACAGATAATCAGAAGTGCAGGTGTTTAAGTAGCTAATCAAACACCGCTAGTGTTCACGCGATCACTTTGGTGTTTTTACGTACTTTTTTGTGTGCAAAATGTTTTGTGGTTTTTTTAGTGTTAATTTCTGATGCACTTAAACACATTCATGCAGAAAATATTGGTGGGACTGTCCCCTTTCTGCCAGAACAGTTGGGGGACATGTCCACACCAGTCCTTCAGGAAGTTACGCATATGGTTTAGGCTAATTAGTCTCTTAAATTTGCCTCTGTCTCTCACTCACTAACTGTTGGACATACAAAAATCTGAACTGATTCAAACTGTTTCTTTCTAGCACTTGCTCATTATTAATGGCCTCATACAATGTCCTCCAGCCCTTCATTTCTATTTGAAATAGGCTTCTTCAAGACACCAATAACTAAACAAAAAAAGTGTGAATGTATCACCAAGCTGAACACAGCAACTGCATTTAATCATATTTTCAGTTTTACTGATATTTATTGGCACTCTCGTGGAAAATACTGTGGTGAAAATTGAAAAAATAACATCCAATAATACTATCAGTTTGGAGGGGCGTGGGGGAGCTTTACCATATGACTGAAAATTATTGAGACAAAAATAATCGAAAATTCATATGATGAATTTTTCACAATAAATGATAAACAATATGACAAATGTCCACCCCCAGGGTTTACTCACAGTGACACATGTCCTGTACAAACATGAGCAGAAAGGCTGCTCAGTGAGGAAGAAGCCATTCCTCCAAAACAAGCATAAAAAAGTCAGATTGAATTTGCAAATGCACACAGAGACATTGGCATGTGAGGTATTTTTAACATCTTGTCTTACACTGACTTCCTCCATTCAGTGTGCTAAACATGTCCAGTAAATCAGAAAAATAGCTAAAAGATTATTTTAGGGAGAAGACTAATGCACTGCTAAGGCTAAAGCTAATGATAGCACTAATTAGCAACAGATAATTAGCACTTAGCTACTGCTAATGCAATGCTACTTACCATAGCAATGCATAGGAAGCAAGGCACTCCTATGGATTGCTATGGTAAGTAGCTCTTACTTACACTCATTTATAGGGGTGTAGCGATACAGTAATCTCACGATGCGATGTGATATACAATATTCTAATCACAATACGATATATATCACGCTATTTGGCAAACAATACGATTCAATGCATTTTTTTTATTTTTTGAAAGATTTTAGAAGGACAGAATGATTTTAGTGACATTTTGTGTTGCATAGATTTTGATTTAATTAACTGAAAACTGATTAAAAGCACCGACTACGCAATACCTGACTCTGATTGGACAGAGTCTAACAGTCCTGCTGGACAAAATGAATCAAAGATGCAGTGAGAAAATTGGTTTCTGTAAATTCAGTGATCAAGGAGCTGAGTGGGGAGGTTATCAGTCTCTAGTCTAGACTCTCAATATGCAAATTATTGCACTTATGTTTTTCTTTTGGACATACTGTGGCTGCATTTTGGAGTAAAAAAAGTATTTTGAACTCTAGGAAAAAGGCTTTTCTACGTTGGCTCCCAGAGTTAGCTGTGGCTGTAAGATGTTTACTACTAGCTGCTGGGGAAGTGGCTCTGCCTCACCCCTAGTGATCGACTCCTTGCAGCTGCGCAGCGCCGCCGTTCCCCTGCTTGGATCTCTGAGTAGCTCCTCTCAGACTGTCAGGATCTCATTGTACTCTCAGACTCTGATCCTCCTTGTCAGTTGCTAATAAGAATGATCGATCCGCCATCGTCATTATGACAATCCTCACTGCACCCAGAATGTGGAACCACTGCATGCTGCGTGTTAATTCTTCACGTATATACAGAACAAAAACCACTAAGCTATAAACAAATTAAAAATGGATGCCACCAGTCGCTCCGATATCCAAACTTTGCATTAATTTTGCGATCTCACTGCTTTTGCTACTACTCCCTTCTGCTTCTCTTTCACGGTTACTTGTGCAACTTTACAATAACATCCAGGGGGGTCTATATTTGTAAATCTGATTATGATTAAGTCAGTGCCTCACCAGCTATGAACCTCACAGGTCTGCTGTATAGTGACATGACATTCACAAACGATCCGATTCTTCTGGACGGATCTCTACTAAGTTTTTGTGATGCTCTGTGTACACTGCAGTAGCTATTATTATTTTTATTTAATTAAAAAATATATAGATTTATTTAACTGGCGAATAAATAAAACAAGAACGCAGAGCATGCCATGGTGGCAGACACTGCAGCGGCAGACAGGGTGAGAACAGTCACGGTGCTCCTTCTGCTTGGTTACTTCTTGCTTGTTGCGATTTGGACAGTGTTCATAGTTGAACGTTGTTTACCGTTAATGCATTGCCTTAATTGCTGTGTTTAATAGTGCAGACAGTTGTGGTTTCTGACATGGGCGATATGGGCAACCGCGCAGGGCGTTATCTTTTTAGGGATGGCATGAGACCTCTGCAGATTGTGGCACAAAGATGGAAGCAAAGCAGAATGAAGAAGAGTTTGAATTGATAATGATACTGGTTAAATTTATTTCAGCTCCAAGTATTTAATTTCTAGTTTTTTTTATGGGAATGTGAGTCTTTTCGATCAATTTGAGAAGCAATTTCGATAGGTACACTTAATTTTATTGTGTCATGTAGCGCAAGGCGCTGGTCTTGGTCTTGACTTGGTCTCGGATTAGATGGTCTTGACTACAACACTGCTGTGTGGCTCCTTGGTTGCATGTTCTCCCCCACCCACCTTCTTTCCATACCCTTTCTATTGGATTTCTTTCAAAATAAATGCCATTAGTGGCAAAAAAAAAAAAAAAAAAGTGAAGTTCATGCTATGTTAGGACAGGAGACAAGATGTTTCCATTCCTGAAATTATGATGCATAGAATCACAAGTTTAAGCTATGTCACAGAGAGTGAACACAATAAAAACATGCATTATCTGTGGTTCGTTAAAATTGAACATTTCTCATGTATTAAAATGAAATACTATAGGTACACTTATTGTATTTCATAAGTGTACCTATGAAATACGTACACTTATGTACGTATTTCACAAGTGAAATACGAGGGGGTACCCAAAAGTTTCCAGAAAAGTTGTTTTTGAAGCGTGTAATTATTGTTTTGTACAAAATTCCTTCAATCTCCTTCAAAGTGCTCTCCTTTAGTGGCAATACACTTGTCAAATCTCGTCTGCCATTGTTCAAAACATTTTTTAAACTCATCTACTTTGATGTCTGAAAGCGCCTCCGTCGTTTTCCTCTTCACATCCTCCAAGTCGGCGAAACGCCTCCCCTTGAGATTCCTCTTCATTCATGGGAGTAAAAAAAAGTCACTGGGAGCCATATCGGGTGAATAGGGTGGGTGGGGCAAGATAGCCATGCCTTGTCTTGCCATGAAAGTGGCCACCGAGATGGCGGTGTGGGCTGGGGCATTGTCGTGGTGGAAAAACCAATCACCAGACTGCCACATTTCGGGCCTTTTTTTCCGCACACTGTTGCGCAACCTCTTGAGAACCCTCAAGTAGAAAACCTGGTTGACGGTCTGACCTGTTGGAACGAAGAGATAGGTTAACCCTAACCCTTCTCCATGAAGAAAAAAGACAGCTGGACAAAACAGCTCTTGGAAGAAAATTCACTGCGGGTAGACGAAACCTTCTACATTAACGCCGCATGGCACACTGACTGAGAAGACATGGTTGAACAAATACCTAGCGGCAGAGTCGCGTGCTACGAAAACTGCACGTGCAGCAGCATCATTCTGGAAACTTTTGGGTACCCCCTCGTATCTTTAAACAGCACAGTAGGCTCTGAAGACACAAAATAACACCAGAACAATGAAGCTTGTATTCAAACAAGAAATGCTAGTTTAACTGTAAGTTTGCTGTTTGGTTTTCATTTTTCATTCACTGAAATGATTACAGTTGGGAGAAGTTCCAAACAATTTTACTCAAGCAAGAGTAATGTTACTTCAAAATAACATTACTCAACTAGAAGTAGAAAGTACAGTGCTGTAAAACGTCTTGTAGTACTACGGTATATATTTTTATTTAATTTACTCAAGTACATGCAGCTACTTAGGAACCACTTGCTCATTGCGACACGCAATATAAAATATCTCCAAGTCAAGTCTGATGTCTTTTTCAAGTATCTAAGCAACAACAAAGCATTTCTGCAAAAAATCAACAAATTCTTTATTTTGTTTCCTTTTGTGTGTGATCACTGTATGCTTCTGTTCACAGCCACTACAAACTCCAGCTAATGAACTGTTAGGATCAGCCACTAACCAAATGGCAATAACAGATCAACTTCAGAAGCAGCGTGTCTCTCTGTGCATCCAGTTCAGACCTGCCCTTCCTTTAATTATAACTATGAGACTAAGCCAACAGACATGTGGTCAGAGCAACTATTAAACACCAGTGGGGCCCCCAGGGGCACAAACACACAAAAAACACACTCACACATACATTTGCACTTGCATTCAAAAATAGCTTTGCACGTTTTAACAGGAGTGACAAAAGGAATAAAAGAAATCAAATTCAAACTGCTTTTTTAGTACTTGTATTTGTTTTTTTTAAAGAATCTGCCATTTAAAACAGAAAGTTTAAAAGAAGCTGCAAATCACAAACATACACATGGAGGTTACAGAACAGAAAGCAAATTGCTCCGTACACCAGCAGAGGAAGCAATCTTTTCATCTGATAATAAACAAACCAGGCAGTCAAAGCCTGTTTACAGATTTATCAGAGAAGCCTGCACTAGTAATTAATGTTCAGAGGGGAAAAAATCATCCAGTCACAAGCCATTGCACCACATGTAGACTATACTGGTAACCACAAGGCTGAATGGGCTTCAAACATGTGTTCCTAAGCAGTGATCCAAGCTAGGCGTGGGCTGATGGTACACACAGAAATCACAGTTCACTTCATATCTCAGCGTTAGTCACATTTTGGTGCATTTTTTTAAAATCATTTATACAGTATTTGTATTTAATAGTGGATATTATACATATATCATTATATTTTTTAAAATGAAATAATGTTTGGTCTGAGAAGTTAATTGAAAAACAAAATCCATTTGGGTAGCTAAATAGCGGACTTAAAACGTGAACTATACCTGATCAGTACGTCGGCATTTTTTTTTTAAAGTCAGAGTATGATATATGACAATGTCTGTGGTACAAAGGACATAGTAAGGACAGCTACTTTTTCCCAACTGTTCTCCATTTGTGCATTGTCTGCAGTTATTGTTGCCATAAACTTTACATTGCGTCTGTTTAATGTCTTCACAGAAATTACATCTGACCTAGAGTTTCGGTTTAGCCGTGTCTTTTTCCTGGAAGCCACCATTAGCTGAGGAGCTGCTGCCAGTAAATGTATATTGTTGTTTTTAACCCTGTATTCTGCGTAAAGCTGTTGAAGATAACACAGGTGGTACTTTTTCATCTCACAGATTGTACAACTGGCTCAGAGATTATTTGTTTAACTTTGTTTCTCTCGTTACAATCTATAGAAACTACTGGACACAAGATTTTTTTTCTTTTACCTCACTTTGACTTTTTATGTCTATCCTTTATGCTTTTCACTTCTTTTATGCAACTCATAGCCACATTTGAGATTTGAGAGTTTATTAATACCTAGAAATATTGATATAAATAACAAGCATAAAGATCCACTACTGGTTGATTTCTAAGCTGAATCAAAGGCTTGATGATATCAATGACCAACATGTGCTGGCCAGAGCAGAGTCTAGTGAGCGATAAGAAAAGCCCTCTGCTAATGCTTAGATATACAACACACACGCGCGTCTGTGTGGATGAAAAAGAGAGAGAGTGTGTGTTTTCCTTTTAAGCCAGTGCCCATAGGCAGCTTACTTCTGACCAGCAAGGCAAGCCATAATCAGCCTATACTGGATTCAGACATGTACATGCAGGCCCAAACACACACACACGCACACCCCAGCACACACAAGGTCAGCTAGCTCTTATCTCAGTCTTTGATGCAGCTGGATGGTTTTGCAGAGCCTGCCAAACCAGGAACAAACAGTCCTGCACTCAGGATTCAGGAAAATAGTTTTTTAAGGTAATAAAGTAAGTTAGACAGCTTTACAGAAATATAATTACAGATTTATGAAGGTAAGCAGAATTTTAATCCTAGAAGCTGTCTTATGGTGTCACTTTTTCAGGCTGCTGTCTCAATTTCTTCTACAAATTTTATCACACATCTGCTCAGATAGCGGTCTTTAATACAAAGAGAAATGGTAGTCCACAGAGGACTATTAAACATTAGTATTTCTGCACACAATGTGCATGACACACACTGATAACATTTACTTCCTGAGGTTT
Organism: Brachyrhaphis roseni; assembly: GCA_903066815.1. NCBI lineage: Eukaryota > Metazoa > Chordata > Actinopteri > Cyprinodontiformes > Poeciliidae > Brachyrhaphis > Brachyrhaphis roseni. The sequence goes on from CAEFZY010002041.1 coordinate 6,865, forward strand.
CACTGGAGTGATTTATAACCTCCGCAGCCATAAACAGAGGGATTCCAGGTGGAAACGTTCAACTCTATGAAACAGTCTGGTGAATGTACCTAGTTTAAGACTATTGTATTTGCCTCAGAAATGACATGGTTTAGGTTAATAAAATGTTTGTTCTGATGAAACATTCATAGTAAGGTTTATGCGGGGTGTGCACGTGTGTGTTGTGTGTGTGTGGAGGTGGTTAAGGGGGGGATGTTGCTCTGTGAGGCAGGACTTCGACTGGGGACTGCAGCTCCAGGCAGAGTCTTGGAGAAATAGTTGGTGCTTTATAAGAACGGTCGTCAAGGAACTCCCAAATGGTTGCCACAGGTTTATTCAAGTAAACGTGAATGAAAGAATCAAAGCAACACTCCAGGTATTTTTTTTTTTTTTAAAACAGAATAAAATTAGACAAACTGAGATTTTTGCAAAAACTTTCTATAATAAAAAACGCAGACAGTCATGGTGTGGAAGTTAAATGAGAATCAGTCACAATTCTTATTAAGGAAATATCAATTTATAATCACAAGTGCCAATGCTAGATATAGACACAGACTCCCTGACTAGTGTACTGTGGATGCTTCAATTGCTCTGTGGTGGACTGTTCCTGATGCATTTTAAGTGGATGTGGTTTAGGTTGTGTAGGAGGAGAAAGTCAAATCTAAAGGAGCCATGCCATCACAGGTTCAGAAATAGTTGTCAAAAGCAAACCGACAGGAAGAAGAGTTGAGCTAAACAGGGATGACTCGACTACTACTCAGTCTGTCGCAACCTAATCGTCTGTCAGTCCGAGCATGCTGCCAGCTGCCAGGCTGGAAGGAGGCATCACTCTGGACTGACTGACGCCAGTGACGAGGAGCCATGTATAGGAACAGGAGCGCTGTAAGTTTTCCTATGTAGTGAGGGAAAAAAGGTCCCATTTATGACCTGCGAAAATAACTCTTCCATGATTGATGATTGGTAATTCTGTATGAACTCCTTTGGGCTCAAGATATAGGACAGCTGTCCTGGGTCCCATACATCATCTCTTTTCCTCACCTACAGTAGACCTATTATCCATCTTCAGCCCCATGTGCAAAGGTATTATTAGCACTAAAGAAGTATAGAGATAGAACACTTAATGCAGTTAAGTTCTTATCTTCAGTAATTTTCTAAACTGCCCTCATCTTTATCATTTCTGTATCACCAGCAAAGCCATTAAAACAGAGCAAGAAGTCAACAGATTACATTTTAACGTGTATTACAAAACAGGAAAGATGAATCACAGGCATGAAAGTTGAAGTTATTTTAACATGTACTGTCTGCGTCTTAGTTATATATAGATTTGACTGGAATTTTGTTGGAGGTAGCATCCTGTAATAAGGGAAACAGTGAGCAGCTATGTTAGCTCTAAGAGTCATATTACCTCAGCTACAGTGAGACAAAATGAGGAATGACCCGACTGGTCTCTGAACCTTTAATAAACAAACTTGGACAAGAATACCCACTCTTGGAGATGCAGTAATTTATGTGCATGTGTTGATGCAAAGGCCTAGGCTGCCTAATAATTTGCTTGTGTGTTTTTCTAAATAAAAACATATGAAAGTGAACTCAGGAGTCCTGCAAACTTTGATGAAGCAAAGTGAAGGTTTTAAACCAAGACTGCTTTCCGTCTGTCTTTTCAGAAAGTAGTGTATATACATATATACATTTGTGTGTGTATATATGTATAGTATGTATAAATATGTATATTGTTGTCTAAGTACAAGGAGCTCTGAGGGGCCCTCCCTCTACTTTGAGCTCCCCTCAGATAAATAATCTCCTCCTCTTATTTCTAATTTCTACTTCAAACCTATTCCACCCTTAATGTGACATATTTACAATACGATTCAGTTTAAAAGCAAATAACAGAAAGCTGTGATAACCTGGTGCTATAAATGTGCACACCAATAAACTAATATTTTGTTAAAGCACACAGTGAATTTCAACATTAAAGTCATTTTATATTCTCACCTGCCATCAATAACAGAGAATCTAACTGGAAATAATATTCACCTGTACCAGTAGGATTTTATGGACATTCTCTCATTTTCATCCCTGAGCTAAATCTATAAGCTTTTTTCATTTTTTTTCTGTTTAAGATGCCTTTGCTATTTCCATGTGTTTATAAAAAGAGGAATACATCGCAGGGCGCAGAACTCTGCCCACCTTTGTTACACCCCCGCCTCGCCAAGCAAGGTAGTCACAGATTATGCCGTTACTTGTCTTCATTGTAAACAGGGGTTATTGAAGTTATAAACTGTTCCAAACGCAAGTCAGTTCTGACTCAAAATCACCAGAATTCTGTTAGAAACCTGAAGATCTGGAAGGATTTGACTTTTCAGCCTCAAGGACGGGTACTGGGCACCACTTTAAAATGCATTATAGTGCATGTTCTGCTCAATGGCAGAGTGGAGCTGCGCTGGTCTGAGATGAACAAAGCACAGAACACAGTGTACTGCTGAGCATGACACCCTGAAGCGATCAGTGTCCCGGTACGTTTGACACAAGATGAAACACATAACAAGAGCTAAATTAATCCGGGAGTAAAAGACGATTTTAAAAAGCTGTCTGCTGTCTTTGCTCACAGTAAATTTACCTTGGTATTATTCCGTAACAAGTGACAGTGAATAATGATACTTTTATCAACAATGAACATGTTTGAGCTCTCATTAACACATTTGAACAATTAAAGCTCCCTGCTCAGCACCCTTCTCACCTGACTTTGGCTCTAGTCCCCGTGATGATCTGCAATCTTAAAAGCAGCCACACGATGTGTGAACTTTAGAGATCTACAGCATGTTTGTCAAACCTCACTTTGACCTCAACCAAAAAGCCTCAAGCTAATAGCTAGTTGCAAAACAGCAATTGGAATTGCCTTGTTATTGAAATGAGTTATAAGAATACATTTGCCTTTACTTACCAATAAGCAGTTGCTAGAAAAATATTAAAGAAATTCTTCATAGAACAGTTGAAAAGAGAAACAGAAAGGGACAGCTAATTAAAATTTAAATAAAATGACAATTTTTATATAAACCACACAAATGCTAGATCTGCATTATATATACATATTATATTGGTAAGGTATAGAAATAAATATTGCAGATTCAGAACACAAGTAAAGAACAACACCATGCAAGGTAATGTCAAGTATTGAGGTTCAAAGTCAAGCTACTGAATGTCACAAAGTCACTCAATTTAGCTTGTGAAGAACTGGGGAGAACTAGAGTATCTATAGTATTAGTGTGTGTGTCAGTATGTGGGAGAGGAAGTGTGTAAAGAAAGAAAGGATCTAAGACGCTACATGTATGTACATAGCTGACATGCATCCTTACATATTTCTTTATAATTAGCTGTGCCATATATGCCAATAAAGCATAGCTGAGATACTTATGAGACATAAATACACGTGTGCTATTCAATGACACCGACAGATCAACACATGTATGTGAACTAATGTATTAATGGTTAAAAAAAAGATCAAATCCTGCAAGAGGACTGTAAAAATGTAGATAGGAGTGAATATGATTTATTTCATCATAATCTTTCTCTGTAACTCACAAAAAGCTTTTTTGTAGTGAAATATGAAGTAGGCGATGCATCTATATAGGTCATTTTCAAATGACCTACAGTATATATTAATCATTGAATATTAATAGGTTCAAACAATTCACAAACAATTCAAACAGATGTTTTTTTATTTGTTATTTTTTGATAAAACATCTTTAGACAAAAGATTAAATAAAAATAGCCCAACATGAGACTAATGTTTATTTCCTGCTCTTTAATCTAAACAAACAGCCATGGCAGCAGTCAATGTCTTTTGAAATCATGAGGTCAGAAGAACCCTTACAGCTAAAACAGAAACAACACCTTATCTTTCTCAAAAAACCAGGAGCTGATGATCTAAACCCAACCTGAAAGCCTCAAAATGCATTCAAATGTTTAACTGATGAAGGTAGTGAAATCAGTCACCTAATGAAGAGGGTTTCTTCCCTGAGACCATGACAAAACGTACTTACAACGTTGCTTTTATACGAGTGTTTTGAAGAACTGCTAAAACACAGACTTTTATTCAGTTGCTTTTTGCTAATTCACTAGACTGAACTGGATGTATGTAATTAAATAAAATAGATCTGTTTCTCTTGAGTGGTTTGAGATGGATTTTGTTGTGAAGTCAACTAATAACGAATTAATACTAAAGCGTTTTCCAGCTTCTGGAGTGAACATGTAAGTCAGAAAATTACATTGAAGTGGTTCAACACTTTAAAGTGGATGTGTGCATGCTGATGTCTCCCTGCAATGCACTTGGAGTGAATTTATTGATTACTGCACAGCTTAATATAGTGAAGAAGGATAGATTATGACATAAAAAGGGTGGTGTGGTGTAAATGAGTTTTGTTTGTTAAACTCTTTAATAGATCATTCAAAGACTGACTGTGCTGAGATGAAAAATCTCAGGATTTAAAATTGTCTACAGAATGCTACTAATAAATAAAAATGATTTCAGGCTGTCTGAGAAAAAAGCAATGGATTTGTAGCTTCCTGTAAGACTCATTTTGATTGTGGAAATTAGGGGCAGTTATCAGGAGCATGCAAGAACAGAAAAGAAATAAACGTGACTTTTTAAAGACACACACACACACACACACAGTCACATAATAATTTCAAGGAACGTCAAAAGCAATAAACAGAAATCAAAATAAACTGTTCAAGGACAGTTGATTGCATTCAATTGGAAATGAAAAATGTTTCTCCTTGTCTTGCCATCTTTGTCTCATTTGTCCCACAGGAGGGTGTGCAGCACACTAATGAAAAAGCAGCATTAATATAATTTTCCTCCCAAAGTCCATCTGGTAATAATTGTAGCATGTAGCAACTGTAGATGTGTTTGGATAAAGCTCTGAGAGACATGGGGCCCAGTGACGCTCGCCGAGTGAATGTGTGTGTGGGCGAGAGCAAAAGAGGGAATGAGAAGAAAAAAAATCATGTGACTAGTGAGAGGCTTCACTGTGACCACGCTCACAGTTGTGTGACTGCCAAGTGGCTGTGTGATGGGCCAGCATAACTAAATCATCTTTATTGTCAGTGCAGCTTTACGTAGAGAAGCAGAGAGCGGGTCGGGGTGAGCGGGGGCGGTTAGCTGACCTCTGCTCCTACATGGGATTAATGTGACTCAAGTTATGATTAGTAGCATCTGATGGCTTACAGACTGTTTTGAAAAAAATCAAAACACACACACATGCACACACAGGTGTCTATTTTTAACTTATATTTACTGTCTATATGCTGACATTTAGCCAAAAGGATTTTTTTCAGAAAGATTCAGAGGTTAAGTTTAGTTCAGGCTTATTCAATCTACTAATAAACACATGTATAACCCCTGAACATTTAACTTTTAAGCCACTGAACCAAAGGTCCTCATATCAGAGCCTTATTCTCAATGGAGTACTTGACATATCAGACTTCTCCTATACTGCTGTCAGGGGACAGATGATTTCACAGTGATTTCAACACTATAAACAATAACATGTCAGTGTTATTTAATCAAATTCAGGTTACATCTTTGTGTTTTTGTATTACTCAAGCCACACAACAATCCTGTTGATTCTTGTGAAACCCACAAGAGCAAATTAATTCCAGCAGAGATAATAGAAATCTTCACTACAATTAAAGCACTGCTTCTAAAAACAAGCAGCATCTTTGTTTGTGCTTTTGGGTTGTTGTTGGAGGGACATTTAACCCTGATGCCAGAGAATTAGAAAGTAGCCATGTTGACTGAAAAGTCTTCCCTAAACATGTAAAGAAAATAAAAACAAACATCAAAATGGACAATATTAGAACAGTGGTTAATGGTACAGATTAACCACTAACAATGTGAAACAGAAATCCGTAACACACATTATTTTAAAGCTGTATATATAAAAGAAACCAACACTAAACCTAAGCACTGACACAAAATGTTAAACCCTAACCCTAAAACAGGGGAGTATTTCATCAGTGATCTCATAGTTAAACCTCCTTCCAAGATTTTTAAAGATAAAGCCTTTTTTTTTTAGACCTGCAGGTTATACTGCATCAATACATCATAAACTACATCAATGGAATTAATAAATAGAAAGGTAATGTTTTAGGGTGCAGTAATCTTTTGATTTAAAATACCCTATATTAGGCGTGATTGCATTTTGCTACCCTGATCCTAACTACTCTGAACTTTTAGCACCCAAAAATAAACTTTAAGTTTATTCTCCCCTGAGCTTTTTGTTTGTGTTTCAACTGTGTTTTCAGCAATAAATCTGTAACTAGCAACTTTTTAACAACTTTCCTTTATAAATAGCGTAAAGTAGACTTAAAACTTTTGATAAGAGTAACTAACATGTTTACATATATTAGCTTGAATAGGAGAACTACTGTTCTGAGGTTATGGCATCTTATTTTTGTTAACTGTGGTTATACCGTAGGAAAAAAAAATTAATCTAATTCCTCCACAATCCAAGGAATCACAAAGTAATAACAGGTGTTTAATAATTTAGGACAGATTTATCCCTAAAAGCATTACACACATAAAACACACCAACCATCAGCACACCTTGTTTCAAATTTAAAACTTGTTGACAACACAACATCCTGAGGAGTACTGGTTTTATTTGTCCCTCAGAACATAGGTCTGTTAAAACGTTCTAATGTAAAATGTTTAAAACACAAACATGTTGCTTTAGCTCCTCACACTGACTCCCCATTGGCTTAAAGTAGAAGTCCACAATTTATTACAGCTAAAATTAATGGAAAATATGAGCTGTGGTTGAATTTAAACTTGGATGACTGAAATATATTACTGAGAATATTATTCCAAGTGCTTTATTCCCCTTCAAAGAACCCCCCATGAAGATTCAGAGTAACCTCGAAGTAAGTGCGTCCTTCCAAGCAATTTTCCTGGCTACATTTCTATCCAGGTAATATGTTTTTACCCTGATAGTTGCAGTGGAAAAGGAAGGGAGTATGAAAAGTGTTTTACCAATTACATTTATAAGGTGAGATCAGATTTCAAGATACTCAAAAAATCTTAATCTGAGAATTTAAAATAAAGAACGTAAAATGAATGATTTATACTTTTTAACACTAATGTGTTAAAAATCAATAATTCATACAAGAGGCCTTTGTTTTATCAGCTTTTGTCTTTGTTTTTGATAAAATACCACAAGCCGTAATGCTCTGACACAGTAACATTCATTTTCTTTGTATAACTACAAGTGGAAAGCTATTAAAACCCAAACCAAGAGAGCCATAATTTCATTTTAAATCATCTTGCAGTGACCGTACATATCTACCACAATGTCAATTATAAACTGTAACCAATGCAAAAGTTTAAAATAGTCAGACAATTACCTTTGAAGTTTTACAACCTCTAAATAGAAAACTGAGTAAAAAAAGCTGTCACCAGTCCCAAAAACAGAGCAAAGTGTGAGAAGTGACACAAAGTTGTTATTCTGGATGGATGGGACTGGCACATGCGAGACAACATGTACTCTGCTTGGTACATTTATAGTAAGATTAAAGGGCATATTTACACAAAATTACCTATTATGATGCAAATTCAAATTAATAATAATTTGTTTCTGTTCTATTTCCAATTTTTACTTATCTGACCTCATCAAGTTAAGTTAGTACTGATCCAAAGTAAAGACATAATTTCTAACTTTCATTGTTTTCCAGACTCAAATTTATTGATTTCTTCCCCAGTTTTTATGACATTATGTAAGATTAAAAGCTTAATCTAGTTTAAGAGCCACATGTCTAGTTTAAAACCTTTAGAGATTTAAGAAGCCCAAAAAGTTGTGAAATTGACATTTTCTTGACTCAACAATGAAGGACGTAATTTAAAATAATTTTCCCAATTACTGTGTTATGGGCTTCTGGCTCAATCAATGGATTCTTATTTATTAACGCTCCTTACAGGAAGCAGTTATACTGTCCTGCAACTATCAGGCAGAGAAGAAGAAAAGCAAAGTTGGGTGCTGCATGGCTCATAGAACAGGCACACCACGAGCAGAGCCTATAGTCCTCAATGTGGTTGTTCTGGGTTTGATTCCCTTTTTCCTGTCAAATTACTGTTCAATGAAGATCATTAAAGGCTCATAGTGCCAAAAAAATAATACCACATGCAAAGTTTGTCATATGCTAATTGAACATGGTAGGTACAATGTAGGCTATTTGAGATACTGTCTTCGTGACAAAGGGATGTCGACTGAATGTTTCAGCATGGAAATAGTTATGTTGCCAAGCAACGAAGGGAGTTCGGTGGTGGAGCTATCATGTGAGTCTATGCTAAGTTTTTCATAAAAGTAAGTCTCACTCAGTTCAGGTGGTGCACTGGGATGAACGAGTATCCTCTGCTTGCCACTCGAATAATAAAACTCCTCTCACCAATCGAGTTACAACTATTTCTATGAAATAGAAATAGAAAATCAATCCTTGAAGCAGACGTCTTATCTGGAGCAAAAAATATTCTCAAATTTAAAATTTTTCCTGCAAATTCAGAGTTTCTTTTGGTGTTGCATCAAGGCAGAACTTGGTGCTTATTAAGTATTTTCAAAGCACAATATGTTCTAGCAACTGGATTCAGATAAGTAGTCAGGAGAAATGACTGTGTTGTAAACCTGAATGCTTTTGAAATTCATTCTGGGGGGGGGAGAAAAAAAAGAAGAAAAAAAAAGGCTACTAAGAAAGAGAATTTTTTTTCTTTTCTATAGTGCAATGTTGGTTACAGTTTCCACGAAAGGATTTTCAAATAAAACAAGATAATGTGAGTTATAAACAATAATTCTCAGCATTTGCAGTTTTTCATTTTATGCATGTTCCACTAAAATCGCAATAGAGGTCGTCAAAAATAATTGTGACTGATTAGTCTGATTGTCATTACATCCTTTTGATTAAGGCTGGAATAAATGACTGAATATTTTTTAAAGCAGTTCAGAACCAATGCTCTAAATAATCTAATCTAATCTAAAAGCCACTATTTTTTCTAGAATAATTTTTCCAAAGATGGAACAGGGAAAGTCAACATTTTTCCATAACGAGTTCTTTCCTCACCGAAAAGAAAAAAATCAAGGTCCATTCTTTATGTTACAGTGCAGTTTCAGGTCAGGTCACGGATATTAGATTTTTGTGGCTGGATACTCAGGTCTCTTGAGGGTTAAGATGCAATATGCTGCATACAAATGTTTGAAATACATGCAACTACTTTGCCAGACTCATAGTAGATTTTCCACCCCGCCGTGCTCATACCACAGTTTGAAATCCTAGCAGGACTGCTTACACAAAGGAGCCATTCATAGGGGTTTGTGCGTGACTTATGAGCATGCACACACGCACGCTCACGGACACACACAGAGACATACGCACAGCTTTCAGTCAGTCTAAAATTTCACCAAACTTGAACTGCCCCAAAACCCCACGGTGACCGCGTAAAAAGTGGTTCTCATGTTACAAACTCACCCAAAATAGACCTTAAGTACATAGTGGAGACATCTGATGACGTAAATTATAGTTTAGACCGGCACACACAAGTTAGAGTGTGCAAAAACACACACAGACTTTTTCACTGTGCTAAATGCACTTTGATGATACAGGAAAGAACAAAACAATTAGTGGGGTATAATGTCCAACTTGAAAACAACATACAGATATAGAACAATGGGTAATAAGTTTTACTTTCAATTATTGTTTCACGACAGGAAGCTTGAAAATATAGGTCAAGGAAAAAATGGAGGCAAAAATCTTTGCCATGTATGTTTTTCAAGTCAAGAAAAGTTTTCATTTCAGTGAAAAATAAAAACTAGTGTCCTTTGCTGCAACTACGGAGAAAGACTCATTAGAGAATGTTATCCAAGAGCAGTAGTTTGTAGAAAAAGTAATCAGTGTAGAGGAAACAGGCGCAAAGACTGCTGGCGCTAGTGGGCTGAGCAATCAAAACAACCCCTCTATGTTCTGATTGAAGAGAAAGGGTTTGACGCCATACTCTTCAACACGCTTCGTCAGAGAGAAAAGGGGGCGGGGAGAGAAGGAAGGAACAAGATATACAAAATGATAGGGAATGAAGTGGAGACGGACTGTAAATAATAAGTCCCTTATACTTAACTTCCCTCATATCATTCTTTTTCCTTTTTCTCCTCTTCTAATCACCCTCTTTTTAGTTGTCTTCTAATCTCAGACAATTTTCTTGGTTCTTTCTCGCCTCATCCACCATTTATGTTTAATAAATCAGAGTTGTAGAAAAACTACATGGGAAATTCCCACACTGTGGCTGGATAAGACCCAGCCCCCACCACCCACGCTCGTTTTCCGCCTCTCCCTCGGCTCCCTTCGTCTGCTGTCAGAGGGGAGTCTTGAAGAAAACCACCCATATTCCACCACAGACTATTCTGGATGTTTGCTGGAAATGTATCCCTCTTGTTGTTCCACAAGAATCAAAGTTGAGCTCAATAGTAGAAATGTCAAAGAGTAGAAAGTAGGGGAAAAAGGTTCCTCAGCTTTTGAATAAAAAAGTCAGTCTTCAGTGAAATATTAAGTCTGACAAATAATACAGAAAAATTTTATTCTTTGAGGTAGAGAAACAATTATAAGGTCAAAAACATTTGTTCCTTTAGGTGCGTATATCCAAACAAGTCCTGTGAAATCATTTAGGTCAAAGCTACAACAGGACAAACACAAAAAACCCCAAAGTATTTTTTATTGTCAGTGCTGATATCAGTTCCAAACCATCTTTGGTTTGGAAATGTTTTGTTATTCAGACTCCAAGATGTGCAAAAGTAAAAAGTAAGCATTTCTAAATTATACATTTATCTTTTAATTGGTATCCAAACAAAGCATTCATTTTCAAAAGATAAAATTTAGATGCTGATTTGCAGTTTTCTAGACAGGAAGAGCATATTTTTTCCTCCAACTGTAGACTGTATGCTGCCATCTACTTGTTTACATTGCTGTGGCAAACATGTACAAGACAGTGCAAGTGTTGGCACCTCACTAACATGAATTTCTTCATCTTGTCAGTGCACAATTATAACCTCACTGAACGAAGACAGAGTGGTCTATAGAAGTCAGCTAGAAGGATTTTTAATAAGACCAAAACAGAAGTTTAATGAGAGGTTAGTGGTTTGTTTTTGAAGAAATACAATAAGATAAACTTTAGAACTTCTAAGAGATAAGACAGGAATGTTGTGGTCTATCTCTCCAACTGCACATTCAAAGGAAGACACCTATAAGTAGTGAAATGTTTTTCATACACGCTGTACTTTTTACAAAATCAAAGTGATATTACACAAGAGGATAAATGCCTCTTGAACTTTTTTTTAAGAATTTAGAATTTGAAACTCTTCTGGGCACCTTAATACAGAAATATTGATAAAAGTATTTGCTCATCCGGCTTCCCACACATATAAACTGGAGCGACATCCTGTGTCCTGTCCTGTCAGCTCGCTCTTTGCAGCTACATCTCCAGTTCTTAGGAAGACTCTACATGTCCTACTAATTTGAATTTCTGACTATGCTTCCAGAAGCATGTCTACAATATCAGACACTAATGCCAGAGAAGAATCCATGCTTTAATTCATTTAAAAGGTGCTCTATTGGGTTGAGATCAGGATTGGTGGAGCATTTTAAGACTTCCTTTCATTGGAGCAAACAAATTGACCCAACTCTTGAAAAACATCCTCACACTTTCAACCTGTCTGCAGCAAACTTTATATTTAACACAATGTAGTCAGGCAAGGGACAACTGCCAAACAGATTTGTCCTATTTTTTTTTTTTTTTACAAGAAAGGGAAATCGGATTTGTCACTCCAGAAAATGTTTCCTGTGCTCTAGATTCAAGAGGCTCTACATGAATTCATCAACACTTTGCATTGCACCGGGTAGCAGTGGAGACCCATTTCATGAGACCCATTTCATTAGTTCATGAAGCTCACTGTTCATGAGCTAATCTAAAAGTCACAACAAGTTGGAGGTCTGTAGCTACTGAATTTGAAGTTCAAGTTCCTATGAGTGTCCCCTTTTTTCACCAATATTTCTAATCTTCAATTGGGATGACTGAATTCATTGGTAAGGAGGTGAGATCCACTACTTTCAGAAATGTAGTAGGCTATATAAGTTATTTAGCTAATATGCAAATAATTTGTCGTTGTTTTTTATCTGAACTGCATTTTGTTTGTACGTCCTCAGCATTCACTTGATTTTCATGTTTAGAGATCACAACCAAACAGGAAAAAACTGCCTCAGATCTGATGGATAAGGTTTTTCGTCCAGACTCAGCAACCTCTTTGTCATGAACGTCCGTGTAAATCACTCTGGACAGGCATACAAAGATCCTGCTATATTACCCTCACAATACTGGATTTGTAGGGGAAACCAGACAAAATTTGACTTAACAACCCAGCCTTGCAGTTCAAAATAAGCGTTGTCACATGAAGCAGTATCTGGATGATCACATACTGTTCCATCCTGAATCAGAACCATATTGGTTAATGAAGACTTCGGTTCTGCAATTAAAGCACCAGTGATTAAGCTAGCAGTGTACATTTATACTACCCATTTACGACAGAAAGAACAATCGATGAGCTCTTTTCAGAGCATTTTAGATAATCTGATTGTGGGAAACGCAAGACATAATGACGGTATACTATCTCAACACAAAAAAATACAAAAATCAATAATAGTGAAAACTTCATTTAGTAATTATGCCCAATATATTTTGGCACAACATACACTGTAAAAGGCTTGGCTTAATACAACTGGTGCCATCAGAGAGTTTTCTTTCTTGTTCATAGTAAGAACATACTATGGGCTGGATATATAACAAATGTGATGTGAACAGCTAACATAAAAGTACTGTATTTAGAAACAAGGTGTGCACAAAACCAATAATGGATGAGTATTATTTGAGTTTTTTGGTCATGCAGAAAAAATATTTACCATTGTAACAATTTGTCATCCTGTTGCAACACCATTGTGGACTCTTAAAATTATAAATGATTAAAATTAATCAGTTAAATTCTTCCTAAGATGAGTGGAACAAGTTTTTATGGAGTGTGGGTTTGTGATTTACCTCTGCAGCCTGAGTTTCCTGATGCAGCAGAGTCAGTCCTGTGAGGTCTTCCAGAAATGAGTGGGAAGAATTAAAAACCTTGGACAGAAAGCTGAAACCTTCCCTCTCATAATGGTCCAGGACCTGCATGAAAGCAAAAAGAAAACATCAGAATAAAGAAGGAAACTTTTAAAGTCGGTTTGAAGCGAACTCGTACTAGTGAGGGATTAAACTTTGATTTGCTTCAATGATCAATGTAATGTCAGTCTCTTACACTTCTGATTGATATAGTAATATCAAAGTTGGAACAACAAAAAAAAGATAAATGATTTCACTGGACATTATAAAAAAGAGGGTACAATAAAGAATATTTTAAACTAGAGATGCACAATATATTGAATCACAAACAACATTGGAATATCGATATGTGATGCTGTATTTGGGAGTATGTTATATTTCAAGTATCATGCATTCAAACTCTGCATGCTGCTGGTATATTTTACCACATGGATCTATGGATATATGTCCATACTTGATTTTTTTTTTTTTTTTTTACCAAGATGCTAAACTTTTTGGCGATTTGGGGACATGAGTGATGAAAATGTGGGTTATTTTCAACTAATATAATTACTGTAACAATTAACAATAATATTGCAATTATGGATTTTCCCCCTATCGTAAAAAACTACTTTAACCCGGCACAAAATTCACAAGTTGGCCTGACAATATTTTAAATGACAATCATTTTCTGAAGGTTTATGGTTTGATTTAAGTCGGCAGAATATGTTTTTTAATAAATGTGAAAATTTTTATCACGTAAAAGTATTGAACAATTCAGTTTTAAACATGATGAAGTGTAAAATGAACCTTTTTTCCCCCTCTGTGATACCTTTGAAGTCATTGCAGTGTGTTTACCTTGATGTTTCATCAGGACCGACTTCAAATCCCCACACCACTGCTCCAGTATACACACATCCAGACACCCACACACACACACCCGCACGCAAACATCCTCTGCCCTCTCGACTACCTTCCTAAGATTGGACAAGCCTTTCATGGACGCCTACAGAGCCTCCTCTGCAGGTGTAGAGTTACCACAGTTTGAGACATCTGCACACTGTGCTCAGAACTGCCTTTGTGTGTGAGTGCATGTGCATTTGTGTGTTTTGCAGACTCAACCTGGCGTCTGATCCCGGAGCCAGACACACCACTCACAATACACAATGATGTTCCCCTCATTCACCTTTTCAACCTCTCTTCTTTCCTCCATCTTCCATTTCCACAGATGGACCCTGCTATTTGAGACTTCAACAGCAGAAACCAACTTTGGTAAAATGTCGCTGATGAAGCCACAGATAAGCACACAGATTTCCTTTGATGATTTAGTGATCAAGTCATTCCGCACTTAAACATTACCTTTAATATCTATGTGAAAGAATGAACAATAAAAAGGTATTTAACATCTTCGGGCAAAAACAGCAAAGCACAAAGTTAGGGACTCAGAAGGACCAACAAATTTGATACATCTGCAACGGGTGGTTTGTGAATTTATTTCCAAGGGGCCGTTTCCACACAAAACAGCACAAACTGATATATATGGTGGATTCACAAGAAGAGTGATAGTATTACAAGCAGCTGGTAGAGCATCTGCTACAGAGTCATAAAAGTAAGTAAATGTCTATAACAGAGGCAATACTTTGTAGATGCATTGAAGATTAATTGGCCAGCACTCAGTGTTTGATCATCATATTTCTTATTTTCTTCCATGCAACTGCCCTGTAGGTGGGGTGAACTCCACATGGTGAAGTATATGACTCATGTACCCCCACGTTCAACACTGGACCGCTATCACATCTGTACACCCCGCATGCCAGACAAACACAAAATATAATTTGAATGGAAGATATTGAATTTTCTGCGGTGCTATATTATTCATGTTCCACCATGTTTTTATGTCGGGAATCATCTGCTTTGTCATAGACAGTAAGCTGCCAAATTTGAGTTGATTTATGATCTCATTTGTCCTGTTCTTGTTAAAGGAACGGTGTTAGTACTCTTCAGTAGCTGCAAATAATTAAGAACTTAATGGTCTATGCAAATACTTTCAGCAAACGTGTCTAAAGGTTTTAGCAGAAATCTGAAGTCGACTTCTTTGATGGTGCATTGGAAAGTCAAAGATTCAATATAGAGCTCAACTTACATTTGTATTTTCACGGCAATTTTTTTCAAGTGTAGGAATTTTACAAAGAAAACTACAAATCATTGTGCAGAATAAAGCTTCCCATTAATAGGGGTGGCACATTTTGTTGTGTCCAAATAGCAGTAGTAAGAGATGTCTGGCATGGTTTTAGACAATGCCACGTCAGCTGTGATTTACTCTTTGGCGTGTAGTTTTATTGGCTTCCAGCCCCACAAGAGTTAGAAAACACACACACACACAAACAGAATGAAAAGCCCCAACTCTACAGGAACCGCTCCAGCCCAGACAGAGGCTGAATTGTTTTGTTTCCATAGTGACCTGGCAGCACACAGCTGACTGCAGCAGAAATACACACACAAATCCAGAGTGAAGACAAAGACCAACACACACACTCTCACCAACGCCATTAAAGGGAGCACACCGATATATGGACACAGGGGCACACAAAAGAGAGGAGAGATATGGGGGAGGAAGAGCAGGAAGCGAGGGAAAGGGGAAGAAGGAGAAGTGAAACTGGAGTAGGCTGAAAAGAAAAGAGTGAAAAGCAGATAAGCAAATGCAAAACAGAGAGGCTGAAGATGTGTGGGTGGGATTAAAACATATTTATTTAAAAGCCTTTATCCCCGCCTTACCAAAAGATCTGTCCTGTCTTACTTTTGTCCATTATTCCTGCCTATAGTCTCTACCCAAACCCTATCAGACCATATGAGCAGCTCTGTGCAGACCAAATAATCTCATCAGTCACACAGGCAGAAACATGACACCTTAAGATAGGCTGGAACGCCATCCATTTTTTTTTTTTTTCTTTACTAAGCGTAGGTGGAGAAAAGTTTTGGAGCTGAAGCGAGCCAACTCCCTGCCCCCCTCCATCTCTTAGTTTCTCTCTTCACATGAAAGTGATAGATCTGGGGCTTTATGACCTCTTTATCGACACAAAGAGAGCATTGAAATTGGGGGAGAGAAAGAGGCAAACCAGCCCTGTACTCATCACAACACCCTTTTTCAGTACTATATTTCCTCTGCTTGTAACAACCTCACCACCACCACCTATCACTCTCTCCTGACTTTTTTCTAAATTATCCCCGTCTCTAAATTGTCCATTCCTCTTGCAGAACTCTCACAGGTTTTTACAACTAACCACACAAACCAATGGTAAAACAGTAAAAAGCACAAAGAGTAAATTTTCCCACCCCTATTTGGCAGATTTAGACTATCTGTAGTCTTCTATAACCCATCTACACACATTCACTCCTACACGCACACAAATACACACAGCAGTGGTGGGAGCGTACGACACTTTCTGACATCAGTGAGCAACTGCTGCCTGATTGTTACCAGATGGTTTTACCAGCTTTCCTGTGTGCGTCTCTTTAGTATTCCTCAAGGAACAACATTTCAACACAGCTACACTGACTTAACAATGTGGAAATGGGAGAGCTGGGAATCCCCTCCAATTTTTGCTACGACTGCAATTTGTGTTTCAAAACATTGTTGTCCCATAGTAACAGAAGTGACCTGATAAAAATATCAGGATCTTTGCATCTACAATTCAGGGTTTTTTTTCTACATTAAGCCACGTTTAATAACCTTACAATTTGAGCTACAGAAAAAAACCCAACAGTGCCACTTACAATGGGTGAGCAGGCAGTGCATTTGTCGAAGGCCAGGCTGGCAGGCAGCACGTTGTCAAACCTGGACAGAAAGCCTCGGATCTGTAAAATAGGGGGGAAAAAAAACACAAAGTCAATCAATCTAACTAAATGAGGCACTTGGAATAAATGTGAGAAAAGTTAAGTTTTCATGATAAGCCAAGAAAATAGATGTTCGAATCAGGGAATAACACCCCCTCCTATGGCTATTTCTTACAATTAAAACAAAACAACATGATGACACAATGTAAAGTAGTGAAAACAGACTTGATATAAAAACTTTGAGAATGTGGTTTTTTGTGTGTTTTACAGAAAGGAAGAGAGCTCCCTCTGGTGGCGGAAAGATAAGTAGCAGGAATCTTTTTAGTGTACTATTTTCCATAATCTTTTTTTGACCCAATTGGTATCTTTTTTACACTGCAAAGCATAGCAGCTTCTAATCAGAGATCCTCTTTCAAAATTAAATGTAAATAACACATGGATTTTTATGATAAATGGGTGCAAAAAAAAAATTGAATTAGAAATTAGATTATTAATAAATAATTTTGCCATTTTGCAAACTTTTCACTACTATCAGCTTGGCTTGAGACTGTAGCTCTAAGGAGGAGCTTTAGTTAAATAGGTGGCTCTATTTCAAGGTAAATACAACTTGCAGCATAACACAATGGACGTGGAACAGTGATTTGCAGGAAGTTCACTTGTACATAGCTCAAAGAGCATAAAATGAAGGCTTTGGAGCAGTCTAGTCAAAGTTCATATTTAAATACAAATGAAGTGCTGTTGCATGATTTTACCCCTCAAATCTGGCTGCAATACAATAGTTCTGGAGATTAGGCCAAAATTCCTCCAGGATAATGTAAAGGATGCATTTCCAGTTGCTGCTTGGTGACATAAACAGATATCAAAGACAGACTTTGGCTTGAAAGGACTAATTGCTACTCTAGAATGGTTTACTCAGGTTATCTTTGTCTAATAAAGATCTAGATATACACCAATAACTTTTATTAAAACAGTATATCAAGATAAACCAATGTCTGTAGGCATATTTTGATTTTGGACTATTTCTGTTATGCTTTTTAAATATCAAAGACATAACCTACACATTTTGCCTGCTTCTCTTTTCTACTTTCCTGTCCTTCTTTACTTCTTGTCTAAGCATATGCTGCTAAGCATGCAGCAATCATGAAATTCAAGGATGACAAAAAGAACAAAAATTGAACAAGCATCCAAATCAAACAGAAGAATGAAACATCTTCAAAAAATGAGAGACTCCTAGTTTCTTGAAGGCACAGAATGAAGTCCAATTTATCCCCCTTTGAATCTACTAATAGATAAACTTTTATTCAACTGAACTGAAGTGAATAATATTAGCATGTACATCTTAAAATCTGTGCTATTTGTAATCACCAGTATTACACTGGCGATTATCACTGGTATGATACATAAAGAAGAAACATCAGCTTATGACATTTGAACAACAGTCTTCTTCTTGAAAATATTTTTCATTAATTTCTTGTCCTCTGCATCTATTAATTTATGGTCATTTGTACTGCAAAGGCATCTTCAGTGAAAATTAGCAATGATTGTAGGACTGTCAATTTGACTGCAATAACAGTCACTAAATCCAGTATTAATGTAAGAGGCGAGTTTGCAGAGCAAACAAGACCATAAATGATGAAAGGGTGAGCGGGCAAGTGAGTCAGACTAATGGGTGGGTGGGATAAGAATTAAAATATGTAAACCTGCAGAGCTTCACAGACAGCAGATACTGGACACACATCCACTGCATGACGGAAGGTGAAGTACAGACACCTGGCTACTCTGCTATTCTCTGTCTAAAAAGGTTCAAGCAGTAGGAATGTTTTGGTAAAGCAGGCTTCAGCATACTTATAAGTTATAAGTTGAATTTGAACTCTTTCCACTTATGCAAAATGTATTAAAAAATGTTCCATAGATGTTCAGAGCTTAGAAAGTTTTAGAAGCTGACCATACATTCAATTTCATCTCTGGTTAGTTTTTTGTGATTTGTTTGCTTTTTCATTATGCTGTTTATTCTCCAACAAACATCTGAGATCTTCATAGCCGGATATAACATAGGCTAAACTGGAGACAAGTAGACACCATTCATTAATCAGATTACTTTTAGGGTCATTTCTTGCACTGAACTGTACTGTAGGATGCTAACAGTTTTTATTTAAAAACCTTCTTCACAAAATACGCTACTTTGCCTTGGTCTATCACATAGAATCACAATAATCCCTTGAAATTTGAAGCTCTAACTTTATAATATGCAAAAAAGTTCAAGAGGTATGAATAATTTTGCAAAATGCTATAATGACTAAGGCACTTGGAGCCAAAATACATATTTATGTAGTTCAGAAAACATAAAACATAAATCTAAAGAAGAATTTGGATTTCTACCTTTTTATCAATATAAAAATTATCCAATTAAGAAAACTAGACAAAAACATTGATTAATAATTAAGCTCAATTACGTGTGGGAGCTGAGAGTTAAACAAAATTTTTAATCAGTTCTGTACATCAGCTGGGAGAGATTCAACTTTCCCAGCTAACTAAGCATTAGCTTACAGATACCAGTAATTAATTTTCTTACAACTGAGAATGGCTTTCTGAGCTACAATCAGATTTAATCTGTTTTCTTTAAACATATTTTCAGTTAAATTATTTTTGCCTGTCTGTCTGATTTAAATATTGTTGAGTAGCAGTTACTGGACAGGTATTGTGATTCAGAAATCCAATTTCCAGTAGATATGGGGTTCAGATTGAACAAAACAGCACAAAACTGAGATGTTACCTTCCTTATACGATACAAACGACACATTTATTTGGGCTCCATATGTTTTTTAAACCCATTTCCTAACAGCTTTCTCGCTTATCAATATGACCTTTAGCAAACCACGAATGGGAAGCAATATTCATGATGAAAAACAAAATTTGAAAGGAAGTTGCAGATGCTAAACAGTTACCTGGTACTTAAATAAGCTCCAAACTACCAGTGGCAAAAAATGATAAGCAGTAAAAGAAAATCTGAACTAAAAATACTTGTAATTTGAGATATAAACAGTGTTTAATTTCTAAAACCGCCACAAGCTGTCACTGTGGCACCACAGAAAAAAAAGAATAAGCGGCCTCGTCTGAATATTCACTGCTTGTCAGGCTTAATACATAAAACTCAAGGATTACTCAGCGACGCTCCCAGGCATATTATTTTTTGGCACCTCTTCTTTTTGATAAAAATCATCTCTATCTGCACACACATACGCAGTCGCATTTGCAAGCCACTTTCCTTTGGGTTATTTGGCAGAAAAACCCTGAGCAGCAAAGGTGTCAAAGCAAATGGCAGGGATTCATATTCCCAGGATGATGAATAATGATGATGATACAAATGGAGTTGGTGAGACGCAGCACTCGCTTTGCCAAGAACATAGTTTGGATGGCACCAAATCATCCAATCTCCTTATTTAGTAACTCAGTATTGAGTATTTAATTATGATTTCAGCCAATTTTTAGACTTCTTCTAATTAATAAGAGAGCTATTAGACTAAATATGAAATAAAAACTATCTGATAAGCGCCAATATAAAATATTGTGTATTTAAAATTAAACTCATGTTGAGTTTTAACACTGGAAACACAAAATACAAGCCACCAAATTTATAGCATATCTGAACAGACCGAAGGGAAATAAGAGCATGTGTGTGTATATTCTGACAAGCACAGTCACTCTAAATGTCCTTCCCTTGATCTTCAATCTTGTTTGGCTCTGTTCATTAGTAGCGCCACCTCAACAGTCATCAGTATGTATGAAACTAAATCAATATCAACACTCTAGTGCTAGAAAGAGGGGAAAATGTTTGTATTAGAGCCAAGGTTGAAGCAAAGACTTGACAAGTACCGTAATACAAAGCAAGTTTATAAGTAGTTTTTACTTCAAAATCCTCTCCTGGCTCAGACTTAGAGACCCAGGCTAACCATTTGAAGGACAAACTGTGTTCAGATAAACCTCAGCCTACAGGAACTCTTGTAAATTCAGTGGATGTACATTGAATCTTTACTTATGCTCTTTAGATATTAGTGATTGTAAATTGTGACGTTCAATTATTGCCAATAACATTAAACGTTGACCTTGTGTACATATACAGGCTGCCATTGGAAAGGCTTGTCTCTCCTAAAAGAACAGTATCATTCAGACTTATAACATTGCACATTTGAAAAAAATACAAAAATAACACAAGACAAGACAAGTTCTGTGACATTTTTGAAAGAAATTTGAAGACATGAGCACAAAGGCTCATGTCTTCAAATTTGGTGGTGGAGGTGTTTGGGCCCTTTTTACAGTACAGTTACATAAAATACTGAATCACAGTCAGGATGCAACATTTGGTTACTAATACATTTTATTCATTCTAGGAAGAATAAATAAAGATATTTATAAGAGGCATTTATAAGAGTTGTTTTTTTGTTATTTGTTTGCTTTTTAGTTAATAATCTCATGAATAAACATATGCAACAGGACCACAGTAAAAGGAGTAGACATTGGAAATAGCATATTTTATCAAGTCTCATTTGGATTTAGTAAATTTCTAACCATGATCTAACTTTAATTTGGCACATTGAGAGATAATTAAGATTTTCATTAAAAAAACAAGTACTTATAATAAAATTCTTTTTTTTTTTTTTGCACCTTCAGGACACAAAAGGACATGTTACAAGACAAAAAAATCTATTCATGAATATACTGTAAAACAAGAGGTTACAAAAAAGCCTTATGGGAACAGATGAGCTTTCAGTTGTGATTTGAAAGTAGGGAGAGAAAATTTTGTGAATGTCTGAAGGTTTCAGAGTTGGAGAGCAGAGTGAGAAAAGGTTCTGCTCCCCGCGATGCAAAGCCTAAGTAGCTTTAGATGAAGCGCCGAAGGCTGTACATCATAGTAAAATGTCTTTCACTGTCAGTAAATGGGCTTCCATGTCTTAATCATTGTGGCTTTGAGGCACGAGGAGTCGGCTCATTAACGATCTTGTTTGATCTTTCTATTTATAACATTTTAACTAACCATTGAAATGACCCAACATAAAGTTGTGTCCATTATGAGGAACGAAAAATGTTAAAATATAATGAGGGCCGACAAATGTGAATGTGCTGAGTACCACATTGAAACATGTTGCTTTAATTAAGATGTTATATTAAGAGAAATATGTTGTTTCAACTGAACAGAGCATGTTCACCACCATTAAGTCTCTCACTATATTTAGTGGAGATTAAAGCTTTTTCATTTGAAAACGTAACACAAGATAATTACTTCTTATTTTAAACACACTGATATATGTATGTCATTCATACAGGTCAAATTCATACATATAAATTATTTCTAAAATAAAGTCTGTTTTAATTTTTTTATTGAGTATTTTTGGCTTCTTCAACAACATCTTTACACATACATATCAGGTGTTTTATATTTTATATAAAACATTTTATATAAAATATATTTTATATTAATTTTGGCCCTTTGGTGATGCATTTGAACAGCTGCTTTATTCAACTGTTTGAACAACTTCAGTGATTTTATAATCAAGAACAAAAATTTTGTCTCATTATTGTTAAACTTTCACTGTTGCATACACTTGTAGTGGGCAGTTTATAGACACTCATCATGGCCTTAAAATTTTAAATAAATTTTAGGTTGTTAGTGATTTATTTACATTTTCACGGATTTGTTTAGGGTTTATAAAAAAAGAGCTTTAATGGTTCTTCCAAGAAGAGTCAAATGTCCAGTTAGAAATATGTCAGAATTTTATTCACAGCTAAACACAGCATGTAAATAGCATTGAACTAAATAATAATGTGGGTGTATATTTACATTTGAGCTGCATTAAATGTTGTGTACATATACAGAAAGCTGCAATATTTTATTGTATTGCCAAAGAACAATTTAAATCTATCATTAAAAGACCAAAATGAATAACATTAAGACTTAGAATGAGTGAAAAAGGTTATTGCTACAATTTTCAACTGACGTTGATGATGCACATTCTTGTCTTCTTCAGCAAACTTGTTCAAATAATTAATTCATGTCGCTCTTGGTTTATTCAGTTTTTAAAGTATCTTAACACACTTCCAGAATTTCTTAAATTCTGCATGTGCAGCTTTTTTAAAACTGTGACATTTTCTTGTATTTTGGATCTTACTGTACATTCTCCATTTTATTTTTACTATTGTTCCCATTATTTCTGTGCATCTTTGTGGTTTCCATTTGCATGCCACTTTGCTGCTAGATTTACCCACACATGGACAAATAAAGGAGTATTTTATTATATTATTCCTCTTTTATATCCTCTCTAATCAAGGATTTTATACATGTATCCATCCTGTTCAAAGCAGAACTCTCTCGACCTAGTAATGAAGTGGATGAGTGTGAGTGGGTTTGTGTGTCTCTAACCTGATGAGGCACAAGACCGAGAGACGTGGGAGGTTCGTTCATTCTGTCGTCACTGCTGCTGGCCACTGCGTAGCCCCTAAAAGTAGAAAATGCCCTCAGTAAGTTTATGTGTTTTCATAAATCTTAAACATTCCCTGAAATAAAGCTTAAAAACATGCAATAAACTCTGAATAACAGAAAATCATTGAGCTCAGAAACTCCAATGGCTGTGAAAGAAAATAAAAATATAGAAGCATCCTGAATGCATTGTAGAATTCACAAAACCGTCCTAAATTATGAGTTTAATCCATTCAAATTCAACTTTAAATATTTAAATGTCAGTCCAAAAGTAAAGCAATACAATAAGTGAGGGGATTTCAAAGAAATAAATAAAAAAACAGTAATATTTGTGACAGATCTTTGAGAAATTTTCAAACAACTGCTTCCAGGGTTATGTTTTTTCCTGTTTTTTTTTTTGTTGTTGTTGTTTTTTTACAAAGAAAGTCATATCCAGTGACCAAACATTTTTGGTTTCATATTTACAAACCTCTAAATAAAACTGGACTGTTGAAAAGGCAAAGCAAACCTCTGTGTGTCAGTCGTCCATGAAGATGAGCTATTGCAGTTGCAAGCAGGGTGCACTATATAATCCATCACTGCTGTTTGCTGTTCTTTTTTTTTGTTTTTAAAATCATGTTGCCCCAATAACCTTGTCGCAATGCAGCAGGGCCCCCTACTGCTCCCAGCCATCAGAAAGGGATATAAAATATTAGTTTTTGGCTGAAATATCTGATTTTAAACAATCCATCAGAACATGATTAAAAACAAATGCTTACATAGTATATAAAAATGTCACTGTCAACATAAAATAGGACTAAGATAATTTTCCTAAATGCCAGGATATTTTTTTATTTTCATCAAAATCTGAAATTTACATACACTAGGTTAACTTTAAAAACTTGGTAAGTCTGAGATGATGACGCCATTACTCTGTAAGCATTTGATTGGTCAATTCACAGAATTTTAGTTAAATGGAGGCCCACTCATGTCTGTATCCTAAGGCAACACCACAAACATACTGCTTCCGTCTGTGACATGATAAATCAGCGAGAACTCAGGTAGGAGAACTGTGAACCTCCACAAGTCTGGTTGATCTTTAGGTGCAATTTCAAGATGTGCAAATCAAAATCCAGAACAAAAGCAAAACAGGTTGTCAAGATGCTGTCAGAAGGTGTTAAAAGAGTGTCAGTCTGCAAAGTGACAAAAAAACCTGCACTGGAAGCCCACTCAGCATGGAAGAAGCTTTTACTCAGAAAGCAACATAGAAAGAAAGCTTGATTACCGTTTGGAAATGCACTACAATAAAAAGAGATACATTTTTGGAGACATGTCCTTATATTCTGATCAAAGTAAACTTGAAGTGCTTAAAGCCCAAGAACATCATCTCAGAGTCCCTTCTCCATTGTCAAGTCTCTAGCCGGTTAATATCGCATGTACTGTTGGGCAAGCAGTTTCTTTGAAATCTCTTAGTCTATTTGTTCATTGTGGGTTTGCCTGTCCAGTTGACTATGCATGCATTCATCCACCACAACTGATAAAAACCAACACTTACGGTCTAGTTGCAGATCTAAAGTGTTGGTTGAGATGTTGCTGTTGAAGTATATCAACAATGCTATCTGCTGACAATCATACGACTTATGAGCAATACCCAGAGTTCGACTTGTACCACCCCAGAGGGGGTTCTAAAAACCACTCAGTATCTCCAAATAAAGACAAATCTGGCCGGGCTGATTGGGGAAGAACCAAGCCATACCCACGGAAAAGGAACTGTGAAGTATGGAACGGCAAACTCATTTTGTGATTTTTTTTTTGCTTTGACTGCTTTGACTGGTGAACTTCACAAAATAGAAGGGATCATAAAATAAAAGCATTGTGTGGACTAAAAGAAAAATCTACTATGTAAACTATGTAAACTTTGAAACATGCAAGAAAAAAACTGTAAAAGTAAGGTTATGTTCCTTTTCAGTCAATCTATGTAAACATCTGGTTTTAACTGTATGGGTGTTCCTTGTTCAGCCCAACATGCTTTTCCATGGTAGCTTTTTGCACTTTTGAAATGTTGGCCAAATACAAAGCAACACATAATTCAAACTTGGCATGAGTACAAAAAGACACTGAGCTTATTTGTGCTTTCAGATCTCAAATGCAGACAGAAGGAACACTTGAGCTTTTGTATGAGCTCCATGACTACGAGTAAACCTAACCAGTTTGAAAAAACTTTTCTTTATGCGAATAACAATTATCAGCATTTCACACCGAGTTGACAGTGGTTTTACAAAGTCAATGTCTGTCAAACTGCTTGAATACCTACATGCCAATTATGTGCGTCTCGGAACTGAGAAATAAATATGCGCTATTGGGGACTTCTGGGGATAAAAGCACAATATGAGCGGGTTAAAAAGCAACAAAAAGAACATGCGTTGAGTGCCAACTTAAAAGAAGTAGATCTTATTGTAAAGACAGAAGCAAGATACCCCTAAAAGCAAAGACAGCATAAGAAAACTCATTCTGGTCTTTGCTCTTGAAGCTTTTCATTCTAGAAAGAAAGAACTGCTGTGTAACTGCATACTGTATTTCAAAACACTCTAAGATAAAATAGCCATCCCATCAGGCCCAGCAAGTGGCCTCTTTAGTACAAACACATACTTCCACAACTCTATTCTTTTACAGAGACACACCAATGCACATGACTACACACGCAATAGACAGGAAAACATCTCCTTTAACGTTTTGGAAAAAGGATGAACTAGGTGCAGAAAATATCAAGCAACCACAGATCACAAAGAGAACTTAAGAGTTCACTGAACCATGGTGTCAACAGGGGGGGAAAAAAACTAAAACAGTAATGACACAAATGCCTGCAGCACAGTAATACATCAGCTGTAGCGCTTCATCAATAAGACAATGTGATCAAAGTTCACTTCAAATTCAAACGGCTGCTGGTGCTAAGGGCTGCTTACTAAGGTAGTAATCTGTACAATTCCTTGAAAAATCCGTCATTCACTTCACATTCAGATGTAAAGGATAATAGAAGCAAAAGTACAGATTGTTATTTCTCTGTATCATGGTGCTTAGTGAGAAGAATGACCACTATTTGAAGAAAAATGCATCCCTCAAATGGGAGTAATGGGATGCAAACCCTCAAGTGAAATTACTAATTTGCTTCATGAATAAAAACAAGAGTAGCCATCTGGGAGCTTCCCAAAGGACAGCTCAGTTAGAGGGTGATCGGCTGCTTGATGACAGAATATCAGGACGTCAGGGACATGCACTTCAAAGCAGGTTTAATGGCTAACCGAGGAGAAGCTTTGGATGCTGTAGATTTTCTGTATCACAAAGCTGGAGCATAAACTATTTTGGTCCATCACTGTATTTATGTTAACAGCAGGTCAGACTTTAATATAATACAAAAACCATAAAAAAAAAAACATAAATATATTGAACACTTCTTTTACAAAGAATCGAGAGATATTTAACAAAAGCCTTAAACAACATCAAATAACTCAAAAATAAATGTAACCTGATGAAGATTATGAGCAGATGTTTATTCTTCCTTGAAGTGTAAATCTGAACCACAACAGATTTATTTCTGATTTATGCACAAGAATCTGAAACACACAAAACTGATTGGCTCTAAGCACAAACAGCAAGTCAAATTCTGAGAATTTTTTGTTTAATCAAAGCATTAAAAATGAGCACTGCCATGGGGCGACTGTAGCTCAGTGGGGAGAGTTGGCGTTTTGAAATCAGAAGATTTTGGGCTGGAGTTTAGTTTCCCCCTCACATGTTGATCTGCCCCTGAGAAAAAGACTTAATCCCAAGTCCCATACCAATCAGTGTATGAATGTGTGCACATTAGAAAGTGCAAGTTGGTGAATGTGGCATAGTGTAAAGCGCTTTAACTGCATTAACCATTTTTTTTTCTATCTATAAACCAACACTATTATGAATTGATATGTTTTTTTTAGTTCAGAAAACACATATAAAGTCATATGCACAATTAAATGGAGATAATCTTGCAATAATTTTAATGCTAGAATTTACAGATCAGTTGTTTTGAGCACCGGCTAATGCTATGGGTCTTTTTTAACAAAAATATTTCCATTGGAGAATCAAGAGTGTCTAATGTTGGGAACACATACCCTTCACTGTGCTGTAGGATGGACACCATCAGCTCCACAGCCAAAGCTCCAGCAATCATGGCAAGGCCTGGTCTGCTGACGGTGCACTGCTGATCCAAGGTCCGATCTCTGGTCGACTATTCACAAAAAATAAAGAACAAAAACACTAACTCAATAATTTTAAATAAAGCCTGACACATTCAGTGAAAGTAAAGAATAAAAGCACCAGTCCAAATAATTTTTGAGTAGAAGAAAATCTCCTTTCATGTCTGAAAGCACTGAGGGCAAATTCAGAATCACAAGCTGTTGAGACTCACTGGCAAACGTTGTTGCATTTCCATCTCAGTGGGCTTTTATTGATGCAACCATGTTTTTATAAACAGCACCATTAGCTCGTCCCTCTCATTGACTGCAGGGTCATCTCTCCAGTCAATAGATGGAAAGATGAGCCATTAGTGTCTACAAAATTGCACTTTATCAAGTAGTAATTGTGCTATAAACGCTGTTGATCAGCAATAGATGGAAAGGAAAACTTGTTAGAGTGTAAAGGCTTGTTTCATTTCCTTATGACGGCTGATCGGTGTCACTGTAATGAGATATTTGTAATAACAGCCAGAGGATTACAAAACAAAAGCAACTTGTATCAGGAATACATTATTAACATTTTTTTTTCTATTCAATCCCCATAACTGAAACTCTTCTACATGTAAATTTCAGTGAAAGCAGCCCGTTGGCTCTAATTCTGATGATAATATTACTATAATCTGTGACTGAGGGGCGGTATTTGTAGAAGCCAAGGAAGAATAAAGCAGGTTTCTAGAAAATGGCTTTAGCCTTTCATAACTGATGAACGCAGCTCAAACAATATTCAAATGAAAAGGTAATGAGGGAGGGTAAAAACAGGACAAAAGGGTGAAAACAAAGGTTGTCAGAGGACAAAAGCAGGATGTGGGTGACGGAAAAAGTAAGATTTTTCTGAAGTATATAGGTTGAGTTAGGTCCACCTTAGGTTAGAATATTAGGAATAAATGTGTGATTTTTCTTTAAAGCAAGTGAAAACAATTAGATGGACAAAAAGAAAATCTTATATAGAAACTGCAAAAAATAATCAGCACTGAAACTAGCTATTGGAGTGGATCAGTTTGGTTTAAAAATATTCAATCTGTCTTTTCTATCTCCAGCAGATTTATAATAGAGAGTTTTAAGAATAAATAATTATAAATAATTCTCCTGAGTATGTTGCTGCTGGAGTACAGGGAGTTATCAGAACAATTACAATTGTGTGACTTATAACACATGAATACACATTGATCTAAATCATTTCACCAGAGCTCTGGCTGTTTGTTTAGGGTTAATGTCCTGCTGGAAGACGAACCTCCATCCAAGTTTTAAGCTTTATGCAGCTTCCAAAAGGCTTTCTTCTGGATTTTCCCTGGAATTATGTAATCTTCCTATAAAACCTGACCACCTCTCCTGATGGTGGTCCAAGAAAACAATCACCAGTTCATGCTGCTGTGATCAGCATACTACACTGTGTGATGGTATTTGCATATTCAGGATGAAGCATGTAGGCCAAACAATATTAGCAATACTGTTTGGCCTAGATGCCACTTTGGTTGTGTTGGTCTATTGCAGTGTTTCCCAATTCCAGTCCTCAAGGCCCCCTGCCCTGCATGTTTTAGGTGTTTCCATTCCGCCACACACCTGGATTGAATATGTGGCTGATTAACAGGCTTCTGCAGCACTTGATGGTTATGCAATCATTTCAATCAGCTGCTCTGAAATAGAGGTACATCTAAAACATGCAGAGCAGGGGGCCCTGAGGACTGGAATTGGGAAACACTGGTCTATTGCATAAAACCCTGACTAAATACATTGATGTTTGTGGTTATTACATGACATGTGAAAAGGTCCAAGAAGTGTGACCTGTTTTCCAAGACACAATGTGCACTGCTACCGAATATGTGTTTTATGAGGTGGTTGTATGGCTGTTAAGAGCTTTTCTCACATCTCCTGGAGCAACAACATCATTGCAGAAGTAGCAGCCCAACTTGTGCCCTGGGATGTTGGAGAACAGAGAGGTTCCTGGGACACTGGGCGCAGCTCCAGCCGGAGTGGAAGATGATGAGGAAGCAGAGGAACAGGAAGTAGAGGAGTCTGTAGCCGTGGAAATACTTTGACTGACTGGAGGTTTCTTTAGACCATGTCGCATTACAACGAACGTGTCGAAGCCTAAAGCAGCATTCACCACGAGCTGAGGAGAGAAAGATGATGACATGGTTATTAAGAAGTCTTTTTTTCATTAAACACAAGAACATTTTACACTAATATTGTATATTAGAATTTGAAAATATAGATTAAAAGCAATGCTTCATAATATGCACTGCCTCTAATAACAAGAGCTGATTAAAAAAGGCATCCTCATTTCACAAAAGGCCCAGTGACTGCTCAGCTGAGCCATCCATTAAAAAATCTAATCAGCAAAGTAAACACTTCACTGTGCAGCAAAATAGGAGGAGCAACACAAGTTCCTGGCTTTATGCTCAATAGGACTGATTTATTATAGTAAATAATAAGGAAAAGGAATAGTATGAGTCACACTTCAGTGTTAAGTAAGTAAAAGAAGTAATGACTGTCACAGCAACAATTTCCTTTGTTCTTCTAAGATCTCTATCTATATAATGCAATTAATGGTCACAAACCCAGATTAATTACTGCATAACGTGATTATAGAAGTGCTGCAACCAAACCAGGGAATTACAATGTTACAATAGGTTTACTGTCAATCCAAGGTAATTCACATAGGCTTTCACACAATGTAA
Organism: Brachyrhaphis roseni; assembly: GCA_903066815.1. NCBI lineage: Eukaryota > Metazoa > Chordata > Actinopteri > Cyprinodontiformes > Poeciliidae > Brachyrhaphis > Brachyrhaphis roseni. Next base: position 37,267 of record CAEFZY010002041.1, read on the forward strand.
TTTTCACAACATGTTCTCAACAAGTGATGTTTTATATTTTAAGAGCCATTGCTGACATAAAGCCAGTGTAAATTCTTATAGTAAAAGGCTTTCTACACTGTCTAATATAAAAAACCCTTCGTCAGACCTTTGTACTGTAAACAGCTGTTTTCTGTGACAACGGTGGTGGAAGAGAGCCGCCCATCTAATGTACAATACGCACTAATGAGTTAAAAGTGGCCAAAAAGCCTCACAAAGCATTATGATAACTTGCTGAGTGTACTCCACTGCAGGTGTCCACTTTGACGATGCACATCATTATGTCAGTCATTGTTCGTATGTAAAATAAAATGGAACTTTAATTGTTCCTGAACTTCAATCCGAAGCCACTGGTGTGAGTTCATTTCACATGCTGCACTGTTCCTTTCTTACCTTTCTCTTGCTGGCAGCTATAACAGTGGGCAGCCAGCGGCTCTCCCTTGTGTCCATGAGCAAAAACACCACATTGTGTTCTGAAATGAGCTTCTCCAGCTGCACCACATCTTTCTGGGCCTGTGAAAGCGTAGCCTGAGAGAAATTCACTGGGTGGCCAGGCATTGGGATGCTCATATTGTAGCCCTCGGCGCTCTGTAAGAGGAAATGAAAGCAGAGACAACCTTATTAAGCCTTGGCTGAAATGACTGTGTGTATAAACAGAGGCTAAGTACATGATAGCCAACATTAGAGAGTGAGTGGTCTGTGGAAATGAGCGGTGAAATCATAATTAGTGGCCTTGTTAGGTTTGGACATCCAAGCTGAAGTGAAGACTCCTTATAGCATGTCTACATGTAAATGCAATAGTCTTGTTTTTGGCAAATTGGCAAGAGAAGGAAGTTTTATTTCTATGGCATATTTCAGTAACAAGTGCTTTAAATGATGAAAACATAAAACAATAAAATTAAAAAAGGGGTACATTGCATTGAAACAATAAGGAAAGTAAAGAAAAGTTAGTCTATGGACTAAAATTTAAGTTTTTAGTCCATAAAACGTAAAACTCATATTAACTGAGCCGAAGGTTAAAACCCAAAGAAAATGGATTTTAGCCTTGATTAAGAGGAACTCATTGTTTCAGCACTTTTGCTGTTTTTTGGAAGTATGTTCCAAATTACAGGAGCATAAAAGTTGAATGAGGAAGGAGACTCAAGCTGCCACCATCAGGGGGTTTAGGAACAACCCAGGACCACAGAGGTTAAAGTTTCTCATAAACTGGAAATTACTAGAACACCAGCATCACCATCCACAGCGGACTCAGGTTTATAATTCAACTGATCAACAATAATTTAACCAAGAAAATAACTTATCCGAACCCAAGACCTTCAACTGTGTGCTGTGATTATTTGGTAATCCTGCAGCACAAAATTGGCATTACTGGGCGATATATTCCATCTTTCAATGTAATATTTTTATTTAATATTTCTTAAATGTTCCAAATATTTCACAAGCAATGTCTTCTACTGTTGTAGCGATGCCTCCTTCTTGCCCCAGTGACCGCAGATATTTTTGCACCCATTTTTCAAACGTGCTACTTATAAACGCCAAAACAGCACTCACAATGTGGTTCTGGCTTAAGAAATTGCATTATGGGTGGTAAGTTAATACATTTGCATCTCCTCCTCCCAGTTTTGCACTTTCTGATTTTCATGAAGGCACTAACTAGATTGTACCTATTATCTTGCTGACGCAATCCTGTTTGCATGTTGTTTGCAGATCAACACGCAAAACAGGTGTTAATCTGCAAACAGGTGCAAACTATGACGTTTGCACCTGAACATGCAAACCGTTTAAAAATCAGATCCTGAATGTAGATTAAAAGAAAACCACAATAAATTAAATCAAACATGTATCTAATTCTTTTTCATTGTCACTGTAGTTTTATGTTGTATAATCAATCCACCTGAGGTAAAAAGCATCTCAACTAAATCATTATAAGCCCAAATGACACTGACACCAAATATGCCTGAATGTAAACATCTGACTGCAATTGTAAAAAGAAAAACCAAGAATTGTAGGCATAATGGGCAATAATAACTGAGGGCAAAAGTGCTTCACTCAACAGCTACCTTTTAGAGTTAATATTTTTCATGTGGAAAAGTCAGTGCGAGTAGTTTGGCAAATTAGAGTACTCCATAGAGTACTCCATAAAGCTTCCAGTGAACCCTTTTATTGCAATTCTCCCTGAGTCTGTTTTTCAGACGTCTTCTGAGGCTTTGGCTTTTTTTATAGTTTGATTGAAACAAAAAGTTAAAAGAAGTTCCTACTAAAAGTCAAACAAAGTTGGTCAATTTAGCCCGACTTATTCTTTTTTGATTATGTTTTCTTTTTCTAACGCATAAAGCATAATTCTATATTTTTGACAACCCCAAGGACACAGGAAACTGTTTTTGATTACATGGTTTATCAAACAGTCTACATATTTCTAAATTAAGAAATATTGTATGAAAAAGCCTAAGTCATACTAAATATTCATAAAACCATTTATTGTTCTTTAACCATATTAAATTCCATATATTTGTGTTTGTTATTTTAGTCATGAAGATAGGCAATCCACTGTGTTGCTGCAACCAGGAGCAATGCTTCTAATTGTTTACTCCAGATGTGTAATTTCTTGAAATAAACACCTAAAACATGTCAACACTGACATAACCTCTAAACAAAATTATAAAATAAAACAAATCTGATCATTATTTTGAGGATTTTTAGCCACTTTGTAATAAAAAAATCAAAACATTTAAAAGAAATTTTTGTTAATATTATATTGAAGTGGGTATAGAAATGGTAATTATTATTCCAGAGAATGTAAATGTTGATTTAAATAAGCCTTGCTATCTATTTTTTCTCTCACACACATTTCTCCAAAATGTTTAGAAAAAAGCCACATCATTGAGTGTTAGGTTGTCTTTTACAAGTCAACAGTTTTGACTGGAAATAAAATCCCAGAGAGAAATGCCAAGTCACTGTTTGTTCATTCCGAACACTGAATTACTATGTCTGGATTTGTCACCATGAAAGAATTGGAAATGTCAAGAGTAATTTCAAATGAAAAACATGGAAGGGCAAGAAAGGGGTGAGATATTTTAAAAAGAAGAGCAGCTTTTACTGAATCAGTAGATTTCACAGGCTTCTCTTAGCATACTTCAAGAGTGGGAGCTGCTAACAAAGTGTTACATTTACATTTAACTTTGACGTAAATGTTGCTAAGCAGTCGGGTGGTGAGTTCACACTGTACAGATAGTAATCACATTCCAATAACCCCAATAAATATCACCAGCCTGCAGCCAAAAGAGAAAATGAGATTTCAGTGTAGAAAATGCTTATAGCGAAGACTTTATGATGACCCAATATTACAAGATTTCTCCATCAACCAAACCACAAAATATTGGCAACTCCGCCAGCTACCTTGAGATTTTTTTAACCATGGTCAAAATATAAAACCTGCTGCTCCCTTCGACACCAAGACCTTTTCTGATCCAGATTTTCTCACTTCAATTACTGGAGTTCTGTGCCTTCAGCACCTGATGCTCCTGTATTTGCAGAAAAACAACTCAATGAAAAAAAAATAAAAAAGGAAAGAAGAAACCCTTAATAAAAAGGGAACACATGGATTCAGCTGCTGTGCCTGAAAACAAGCAGGTTTGTGCTGCCTATTCTTTTTCCCAGCAGAAGAGGAGAAAAGGAAAATTAAAAAAGGACAGAGACAGAGGCTTGGAAATAAACATGATGGGGCGACACTGGCTTGCGTGTGCATTTTACAAAGCACATCACAGGTGTCATTATTATCTCAGACCACTGTATCTCATTACCGGCAAAAACAATTGCACGGTCGTGACTGCAATACAAACGAGGTGCAGGCCAGAGTTCAGCGTAATTTCAGACAATCTGCAGACGGATGACGAGACATTCAAATTTGGGAAAATTAAAAACTCAAAGATGAAAGTCTGAATTCACAAAATTAAGAGGATGACAACATTCTTATCTAAACAGATTTTCACAGTTTTGCTTAATAATGAGAGTGTCTAATATCAGAAAAAACACAGTTAATGCTGTTAGATAATTGACCTACTTGTGGTGTTTATGGCTTGTATGCATTAAATTATTTCAGCCACATGTCAGAAGAACACACAAGGCCAGATAATATATATTACATAATAACAGACAATGGGGCATTAGCCGCTTCAATAGGAACACAGTTTACAATCACCAAACTTGTAAAATGCACACAGGTGTACAGAGATAATTAAAAATGATAAATATGCATATGGTTCACGCAATTCCAAGAGGCTTAATAATGAGTGAGCTCTATCGCACCCAATCTGAGCCAGTCTTTGAGTTATTGGCTGCCTTTTCATTTGCTAATCCAACCAAAATATCTCCCTAAGTGGAGCCAGTCATTAATTACTAAAGTAATGAAACTGGTCCATTAATATGCAGATAAAACGGCTTCTCATTTTCTTCTCATTTTGGACACTTCAGATATGATCATTCAACAAGGGAGAAATTTAAATTACTACACTATCCAATAATTTGCTCTATGCAACAGTCTTTTGTAGAACGAGCTTAAAACAAGACTCATAATTACTAAAATTATGAGATGACAAATATTTCCATTTGTTTAAAGATTTTACAAACGCTGACCTTGTATAGTAGGTTATAACCTAGACATGAATCTTTACTGTTTGACTCACCACACCCGGAAAGATTTTAGTAAGACGGTCAACAGCTGCTGTAGCTTTTGATTTCCCTCCTCCAAGGCAGTCTTCGAACTCATAAAGTGGCTGTCGAACCGGATTGGAGTACGAGATCTTGGCGTTGTCAACAAACGTGATGTGTCGGACTCCCCAGCCCTAGAGAAGGACAGAGACAACTACATCAGAAAACAGGACTTTCTGTCAGGCTTCAGTGAACGTTAGACGTGCAGAACATTTCCACATTAAAAAAGAATTTTGCAAACTTTATTGCACCATACCAAGCTCTGTTTGTGTTGACTCAGAGTTAACTATAGTCAATATCAGTAAGGCGTTTAAAGTGAAGAAGAAGCTATTTAAAGGGAACTTTCTATCACACATTGAGAAATGTCTCTGGGTCATTCAGCAAGAGAGAGAAAAACGTTCAGCAAATATCAGCAAGGCATGCTACAAGGTTGCTGTTTATAGCCATGTGTACTTTCAACCTCTGATGTGAAATAATCTGAATTTGGAAGTACTGCAATCTAATTTGTTTTCATTCTGATTTTTTTAAAAATACAAATCGGATGTGAATCACCAGTTAGAGACGACAAATTTCCAGTGTTCAATGATTTAATATAAATTATTATACAATTAGAATTATACTATTTATTAGCATAAATAATATAATTATGTTCTGTTCTGATTGTGCTCGGTTCAAATAATGAATTAGCTGCATGTGAGATGGGGGTCGAGAGGAAATAAAAACAGAAAATTAAATAGAAGCCACTCAAGTCCTTCATCAATGCTTGTTCGTATCTTACAACAAAATGTTGCATTATTATTCCAAACTTGTCCTTGGTAAAAGGAGACCATGCAAAAGGTTGTGTTCACTGTCTGTTTTACTAAATAAATGGGGAATAAGGAGTGTATTGATAAGCACGTGTTTCTATTTGTGTCAGAGTTAGGGAAAGAAGTAGCGTGTGCACTCTATGTTCATTTGGATTATTTTATTATTGCCAAATGATGGATCAATCTTTCCTCCTTCTGTCTTACCATGAGGGTCCTGGCAACATTGCAGCCCAGAGTCCCAGCACCAAGAAGGAGACACTTTGTGTTGACCACTTTGTCCAAGTCCAAAGAAGGAACCAGCCTCCATCTCATTAGCTTAAGGTTCAGGTCCACTGATGACTCTGCAAGTCTGCAGGAAGCAGAATGAAAAAAACCAAATGCCTTCAGTTTCTGAGTAAACCTGAAATTATTCAACTTCCCACTGTGAATTAGCTTTATTTGCAAAATTAAAAATCATTCAGGTGTTTTCAATAAACCCAGAGGAACACTTTGAAAAGTTGAACAGAATCAATATTACAAGCATTTTATGCACATTAAACACTATATCCTACTTTCAGTCACAACAAGAGACCCAAAATTTTTCAACCCCAGAGAAAAAACATATTCATACAAGCATATGTTTAAAAACATAATATGTGGGCTCAGGGACTCTTGGTGAAAAGTTTCATCAAGTCCGTTGTTATGGGAAAAGATGGTAATAGCACCTAACTCAAGAATATTAATGAACTGGAGGCCTTTCCCCAAGATTACCGAGGAACGATGTCAGAAGATGGAATCTGACTATGAATAACATTTTCAGTGGGTCATAATAGTAAGAATAAGAATGGTTGTCAGGAAGAAGATTGACTTTGAAACAGCAGTCATTAAAAGTGACATTTTGTGCTTAATTTGATACAATCACCTGTAATATTAGCAATGTTTAGCTGATTGTGAGTTTGATTTGATCAGAATAGAATAGAAATATACTTTATTGTTCTTCAGTGTGGAAATTCAGATGTTCCAACAATTAAATGGGTCACAAAGATACGCATTAAGATAAGCTTGTTCACAGCTCTTTGTACATTTGGCCAAAAAAAATTATATGCAGAGGGGGTTGAAAAAATCTTGGTGCAATTATAAATGTCAGTAGCAATAGACAGTACCAGTTTTCCAAAGGTTTTACCTTTTAGGATCCATGCATTCACTCAGGTTGACCATCCGTGGTCCCAATGCTCCCTTTGGATTTTTCTCCCATCCAACACTTTTAAGACACACTAAGATAATAATAAGCAAAACTTTTAAAAACACATTTAGCCAAATATTGCAATCAATTTTCATAATCAATGAAAATTCTGCATTAAAATTCATTTTAGGCCTTTTAACATTGAAGACTGATTTATTCTATTAAACTGTTGGACACTAAAAGGTAATGCTGTGGTAATTTCTTGGTCCCTGTAACCCCCTTCATTATACTTAATGCTAATGCAACATTACTCCTTATTTACTGCAATGGTTGCTATGGTACTATGTGAAATAGTGTAAAATAAGCAAATAGATTAATTGAAAGGGGAAGCAGTGAAATTACTTAATGTTTATTTTCAACCAGCTTTCTTGAATATAATTACAGCAATGTATGAGACTTTTTTATTCTTTATTTTATGGTTTATATGACAGCAATGCATATTGTCATGCATATTTAAAAAATCAGAGCGAGGTGGATTGGTTTATCTTTTCAAAACGCCACCAAATATGCAGACGTACTCACATTGGTTGCTTGAACACATTCACAGTGACTTAATTAAAAGAAAAAAAGGGTGAGGGAAACAAAGACGCCTCGTTGAAACTTAACATAAACCTTTTCCAGATCACAGAGCAACTCTTCTTCCAATGCCACCATTACCATTTAAATTGTTTTCACTCCTAATTTGGCAGACAAAAGGATAACAGAAACGCTCTGTGAGATTAGGTTGAAATGAGTAGTCTCTCAGAGGAATGAGAACCAAAACTTGGACTGCATCAGCACCAAAGAGACAAACACTTGGCACGGACGGTTATGCGTAAAAAACTCCATAAAAACAGGGGTGGGCAAAGACATTAGCATTACCTGAGTTATTGGGAAGCTCAGGTAGCTTGACTTGGAAGAGGACACTGTGGTGGATGGAGCGGTTTCCCTGCAGAGTTTGGTCTCTGAAACACAGCACTTCCACCACGTCCAGTTTAGAGCCCCTGACACACACAAGAACATCACTCATTCATTAAAGAGATAAATAAAAGTTAACCCTTATTGCCTCTCTCACTATTGGTGTAAAACCAACACAAACCCTGCACTACTTTTTATAAAGTAGTCCAAAATGTCTCAGATTGCTCAGTAAAAACCAAAAAGGCAAATACTTGAGACATCGCGGTTACTTCTTAACAATTAATCAAATAGTCAGTTTTTGTTTGACAGTGTAGTCATGCAGAGGGATGTTTTGATAAGATAACTCCCTCTGACTGCATGGAAACTACAACCAGGTTTTTACATGATGACGCTAAGCTTGATGGAAATTCCTGCTTTAAGCAATAAAAAACTTTTTCAAACAAAAGATTAATGCTAAAAAGCTAAGCCAAGCAATTAAAAAAAAAAAAAAAATCTAATGTTGACAGTAAAAGTTTCCAGAGAATCTTATTTTACTGATCTGAACAATTCTGCAGTTTTGTTAAAGATATTCTCATGTGACATTGGAACATAGCAAAAGGCTCAGTAAGTGTGTTAGATTAAATATTATTAATTCTCATTAGGAAAGACCTGCTTACCTGCTTATGTAGTAGTGTCAATGTAGTGTCTAAAACAAGATAATGTTATATATCTGTTTTTTATTTAAATTATCCATTACTTCAAAGTACAGACTTTAAAGACAAAGCACAGATGGCATTTTTTTATTTATTTTTACTTTACATTTTATTTAATAAATTATTATGTAAGAGTAGTATTTTGGTTTAAGTGCTGCTATAGTAAGTGATCTTAACCACAAGGTATATTTGTGGAATCAAAATGTTAAATGATCAGGATATTTATGTCACATTTAAATGTAATTTAAGTAGTACTTTTTATGTCATATTTGCATCCATTTAAAAAAAAAGTTTTGGAAGCGCTGTGGTGGTGGAGGGGTTAAGCACAATTCACATAAGCAGGTTCGATTCCCGGCCTGGCGACCTTTACCGCACATCTTCTGTCTCTCTCTTTACCTACTTTCCTGTCTTAGCACTTTCAAATAAAGGCCACTAGAGCTTTGAAAAACCCATCAACATTTTAAAGTAGTTACAAATAACCTATTAAGTGATTGATTCACACAGTATACTTATTTATATAAGAAAATATATTAATATGATTTTTTTAAATTAGCACTATCTTTATATCTGCCCATTTGTAAGTTTGTATTCTTTTTCTTTGGTGTCATTACAGTCACAGTTTCAATCACTGAAATCTTTTAAATTAATTGATACAGGGATGTGCTTTAGGCTCTCTCTAAAAGCACATCTCAGTTGAAATCAGAAGTTAACATACACAGAATTAAAAAAGAAATACAAACACATTTTTTCCCTCACTGACTGAAGATAAAATAAGACCAAACTTTTTCATTTCAGGTTAGTAAGAATGACCAAAATTATGTTTACTTGCTAAATGGTCTTCATGGTTTTAGGCCAGCCACAGCTCATTAACTATTAACTATACACTGGGCATTAAAACCAGCAGTTTTACTTGTTGCCGTTTATGGATTTTTACCAGTTTGCTATAATTAGAGTTGCTAAACTGCAATTATGATTCGAATTGACTAGTTTCCATATGTGTTTAAAAGCTCTAAGAAAGATAAATAAAGCAGAGTTTAAGCTGATTTGGTCAGACAAACTGAATATCACTTTATCCTGCTTTTCTTCCCTGCAATATTTCGTTCTAATACAAACACTGGTATCACCTTAAGTTTTTGGTCCAGGTTTATAAAAATGACTCACATTTAAATGTTTCTCAAGTCTCTCTATAATGTCATGGATGACTGACAGAGGAACAGCCAAATGAATCATCTTGAGCAGAAATAGAAACGTTAAGGCATTATAACATTACTGGGACCTTTGTAGGTCAGCCACCTGTGACTACTGATAGTCGGGTTCAACTAATTCATCTCGGCCACCTGTGAAACAGATTTCAGCAGCCTCACAAACTGGTGCCAACACCTTCAGAAGGACATCTGTGACTGGAGGAGGACAGCCTTTAAAATACTGCTTTTATTCTACTGAGGAGGGAAACCAAATACAAAATGCTCAATGCTTTAAAACTGTTTTGCACATACTGTTAGCTAATTTTTGTACCTAACGTACTCCTCAACACAGTAACATCTGAAGATAATGGCCGATTTTCTGATACACAGCTGTAGATAGTAAAACACAAAAAGTGGAATGGTTTGTCCTTTTTAGAGACAAACCAATAAGAATAAGTTAAAAGTGTCTCATGTAGGAAAAATAATTAATGTAGCCTGTTGAAATATGTTGCAAAAATGATTTCATCATGAATAAACTTATTCTCAGAATAAAGAATAATAACTTTGCACTTGGGCAAAGTTATAATATTTTGTTCAATTATTTCTACAATTTCACATTATTCAGCATGGCTCCATGTAAAGCCAGCAGCCGAGCAGGTTTCTGCTCAAAAGAAATAAAAGTTTTTGAGTGGTCTAATCAAAGTGCTTTGACAATAAAGAACTGCTCTTTGTTACAGGTATTTTTTTACAGCACTGCAATACCTGGAGATTGCTTTGAGAATTTGCCCTCAACATATATTGCTTATATGATGAAGTACATCTTCTTTAATTGATACTTTTTTTTTTGTAAATGTACTTTTAAATTTGATTAAATGTGTACATAAAGCTTGGAAGCAATCTCTAGAATTAGGAGATATAACATAAAATATGATTTGTGATTTACACAGAAAAAAACCTTGCAAAACATTCATTATTATTTTTAGAAACTGTCATAAACACATTAATGGGAGAAACATTAATTCTGCTGTCAATATCAGTCCCACTGTTGTCATGAACCACAAAGTAATGTTGCTCAATTAATATAGAGCACCTCAAAGCACTTTTAATCTTGAGTGGCTTCATCCCGCCATTAGATGCAGTCTCAGGTAAAATAGATGAGTCCCAAGAGGTTGAGATTTAAACTACCCACTCTGCTGTAAGTGAATAATCCACTCAGCTACCTGAGTCACTACCAAGCTATGTTTTCAAAATAGACCCTTTGAAACTGTTAATTAATTTTTTTGCAGTCCACATCAGTGGGTAGATGCAGCCTTTAATTTTTATGTTTCAGAAGTTCTTTTTTATTCATTGCGAATTCATTCATCTTATTACTTCAAAATTTCAACTTAAACTTTGAGATGTTCAGACAGACCTTCTTACAGTTAGTTGTACAATAAAAGCAAAGTTTCTGTTTGTGATATAATAGATATAAATACATAGTTACTTTCTATCTTTATTACCTCCTCCCTGATCTTTCTGTAAATATTTTATCCTGCCCTACCCAGAACTCATGTACTAAATGTCTGGCACAAATTAAACATCCTGCACCAACTTCCCTAAAGATTGTTAAGAATTTTATCCTCTAAACATTTTCTTAAAATGTTAAATCAAAAATATTTTTTTACAACAACTCCGCTTGAAATCTGTGCTGCACTATTTTATTAAATCTGAAGAGTATCCAGCAGCTTTTCAATTCAGATGTGTTATAAATAAAAGTGAAAGTCAAGAATCACAGTTAATTGAAATATCTTGTCATGTGCATCAAACATTTCATCATGCACTAATACTTCTTGAAATTCACTGTTTCATAATGACTGTTTCAGCACACATTATTATCTCCTCATCTTTTCTCTGCATGAACACATGTAAACACAGACTCACACACAAACATTTTGTTTACCACTGCTTGGCCAAGAGGACCAGGAGGTTTCTCAGAGGCCAGCCCGGATGTTGAGACAGAGTACACGGATCGTAGACGCCCACAGTTATCTGGAAAAATCAAAGAAAAGTGACTAGTCTCCCAAATGACTGTGCATCTCTGTATCTGATTTTGTGAAATAAAATAATAAAAAAACAAAACAAACAAAAGAAACAAGAACAATCCCTTTTGAAAACAGTTTCAAAAGTCATTTGATGGCCCTATGAATACTCCACAAATTGTCTTAAAACTCTTTAAATCAATACTAATAGATAGATAGATTTGTATAATACAAAGTTTTTACAAAAATACCTTCTTAGTATCAGTAAAAAATGCTTCCCAGTCCTCAAATAGAGCCATCTGAACAGCATCATCAGCGTATTTCATCAGGAAAAAAGGAACTGCGGTGATCCCTCTCTTTATGCAGAGGCCATCATAGGCCTCCTGCAGGGCTGAGATCTGACAGAGAAATTATATCACAAGACTTCAATATTTACATGTTATCAACAGATACATCTGGCTTTTTTACAAAATGCAGCATGATTACTGGCTAAATTTACTTTTATGTTTAAAAAGATAGTAATTTGCCAAGTTCCTAAACTGCCACTACCACATTTAATTAAGAAATTTTCATGCAAATAAATATTAAAACATTCAATATTTTCAAGCTATTTATCAGCTAAAACATTAATAACTACCAACAAGAGTTAGGAAATGTTCCCTTCCTTAAGAAAGACATCTGTCATCTGTGATTGATTAGACACAGAAGCAAGCTTATATGCATCTTATTTCTCTACTACAAAAAATTCTAAATAATATTCTGTGAGTTTAGAAGTTAATACATGCCACAAACATTAAAATGCCTGCTACTAAGTCTCAAATATATCGCCTTCGCCGTATTGGTGTGTGCATTATTAATACAGAAAAATTTGATTCTGGAAGGCAAAACTTGTTGCCTGAAACTGTTTTTTCCAAATAAGATAATATTTTGCATGACAATGTAATATCTAGGGTGTAACGCATTGCAGTAGATGCCCATACCTAACACAGATTACAACTAGAACTACAAGTGTAATCATCATCACAAGTTTCATCAGTAATATCACCATCACATGACTTTTTAATATTGTGCAATATTTTTTATATTACTTAAGCATGTTATTGTCCAATGGCAAAACATAGTGGGAAAAAAAGCTTTTAAAACTGTGTGTTTGATTTAAAAACAGAAAATCAAAGTTCAAAGTCAGAAAAAAATCTTATATCTGCCAAAGTTTGGGGTCTGACTAGGAAAGTAGGAGGTAACTGAATCATCAAATTCCTAAACCTAATATGACTGCTGCTTTAAAACCTATACGCTACAGAAATAAAAAGCTTAATTTTGACAGTTTAAATCATACTGAAAGAGTAACACACTTATACAATCTCAAATCTTCTCAGTAGTTAGCCTAACTATTGAGAAAAATTTCAACTGTTTTCCCACAAGCAAGTAAAAAATGCTCAGCACTGGGTGTGGTATCATTTTCTATCTAATTGCAAAGAAGATGCTTGAAATATATTTCACAATGGAGTATTTAGAACTGTCAGAAATATTTTTTTTTTCCAATTTGAACACAAATTTAGCCTACAAGTTAACTTTTTTTTTAGAAAAGGAGAAATAATTACACTACATTATACCTTAAAATAAAAAAATTAAGATATTTTATTCAGTGAATAATAATTTAAAAAGGCCAACCTGTTTTGGAGAGAAGACTTCCTCTATGATAACAGGCGGCTGAATAATTTTTAATCCTTCTGGGAAACAAAGTGCCGGGAAACAGAACCAGTAGTAGTAATGGTATTTCTTGAGGTCCTGCAAAGAGATGTCAGAGGGACATCAAAATTATAAAGATATCCATGTCCAAACAGAAACAGAAAATCACAGATATATGAAAACACATACTGCAAAGGTCAGTAGAATGAATCTGCAGAGAACAGAAGGGTTCTTGAGTGCAGCTCCAGACTGTATGGCCTCCCATATCTACACAGGAAACAATTTTTCAATCTTCTTTTTTTCTTTGCCCAGCTCAACTTTGTGACCATCTCTAACATGTGTTTCACAGACATTAAATCCACATGAATGCATCTGAAAGCATATTTGTGTATGTGAAAATTCCTTAAGGACAACCTTTACCTCTTTGGCCTCTTTCTCCAGCAGAGCCTTTTTGTCAACAGCCTTAAAGGCATCGAGTGTGTTGGTGTTATACAACATGCCAAGAGCTGGACAACAACGAGCCGGAGTCGGACCATCACTAACAACAAGAAGAATTAAATTGTTTAAATAAAGCATGTGATCAGAAAGCAAAGAACATATCAATAATACAAAACTCTCACTTTATGCTGATGCATTAATTTTCTCAGTGCGAGAAAATTAAGTCATGTCACACCTTTGAAGTAAGTGTGCTGCTTTTGGTGCATTACCATTTTGAAGAGTGCATGTGTATGGGGATCGAGAGTGGGTAATTCACAGCGTTCTGCTGCGTCAGATAGGAGTAAATTACTTTTGTCATGACCTTCTCTTTTTGTTTTTTATAGCACAGATCAGCTGACACCTGGTAAAGAAATTTTATTGTTCTATGAGTGCCACCAAGTGGCCAAGTAATTATTAGGTAAATTAAATTTATCAGACAGAAAGTGAAGTACAGTGACTATAATGTGCCCTTAGATATCTAAGCCCTTTTATTGCTTTTCCAAATCAGGCATAAATCAATTATTGATAAATGAACCAGCTCTATGACAACTGAACAAACTCTAAAGAGTAGAAAACAGGTATGCACACCAATAGCTCATGTTAAAATATTTTATGTGCTTTAAAATGATCCGAGCAAACACAGTTTTAATGTTTCAAGAACTAAGAAAAATGTAAACAAACCCATTTTTTTCCTTTTCTTGTATGAAAAACATACATTGACGGAGCACTGAATATAAACAGTCTTGCGCTATAGTGTAGTTTTATTCCAGCAGCATAATGTGTTAACACATTCAACCTCGTGTGTATTCTTGGATCTTTCTCCTTTCCTCTCTTGACCTCATTTGTGCTTTGACGAGATACAGATGAGCCCAACTCATTGGCTGAGAGAGTGACAGTGCATTTCTGTGTGTGTTTAATGAGGTTTGTTTCGGGTAACTGATTAGTTCCTTCCTTCTCATGTGTGATTTGAACACTCATTTTTCTTCAGCACCTGCATGCTATTCTTCTCTCCATCTCCAGTTTCCCACTCAAAGTGCTGTTGTGAATCGAGTGGAGGAAAGTGTTGTTCCCTGAAGTGACAACCCAGATTCGGTGAGGGTGGGCAGCATTACAGTTCAATCCTTTTTCTGAACTGCTATACTAAGGACTTTTGTTTGCTTTTTTGTTTGTCATTCTCCTCATAACTTTGAAAGAGTATAAATTACTAACGCCCCACAGCATTTTATTGGTGTGAAATGCTCATGCTGAAGAGTAGCTTGCTGAAAACCCAAGGACGAAGGTCTGCTTGGCCACATGTGACTAGTGTAGAAGGTGTGTCGAGTCCCACTACACATGGAGACACTTGAATCACCCAGCATGACAGCCAAGAGGCTTCCTTTAGCTGATAAGGGGGTGAAGGTGAAACACAGCTACTTGGAATGAAAGGAAAAGCACCGGCATCTGCAGACTGGAACATGTGGCACTTGTTCAATCCATTTTTAAACTACAAGTAAACTAACTGACAGTTCTGGACCTCAGACGATAAACTTTCTGCTCTAAGCTAACTAATAAATACATTTACAATCTTGTAGCAATGCAAATTAACAGAGAAAGTGCAGCAAGTGTGTCAACAAGACCTGGGATTTCGATGGTGACTCATAGGAGCTGCAAGAAGAGAGTCTCATTTTCAAGAAAAGCCATTGTTTCATCAAGGTCAAGACTGTTTCTATATAACAAGTAACACTTGGTACAATTTTAAGACCAGATATTCCATCCATACAAGTGCCACTGCTTGGTTCCCTGATAAAAAATATCTGTGTAATAATAATGTAGAATGTAAGAGATAAATTAATTTTGTTTTCATTATTGTTGGGGTCTTCAGCTTAAATATGCATAATTTTGCCCTTAAAGACTAATAAAGGGGAAATACATAGAGATTTTATTCTACCAGGAAATAAAACTTTATTTTTTTTCTAAAATGCTCACCAGTGGTATAAACAAGTTTTGATCAACGCTGTTTTATTGTACAGCTGGAATGTGAACATCCATACCAGTCTCAAGTCTTTTACAGTCCCTAATATGCTTCCTTTCAAAATTACCTCCATCTTTCTTGCAATCAATGCTGACTCACTTCATGGACTGTGCCTAAATAAGACACCCACACAACATGATGGTGCTATGATAATGTTTCACTGTGGGAAGGGTGTGTGTAAAATGAGGTACATTGTTCTTTTGTATTTTTTCACATAATGAGTTTGCATGCAGTGCCTGATCAGAAAACCTTCTTCCACATGTTCAATGTGTTCTCTATAAGGATGTGATAAACTACAAATGAATCATCTTACAGCTTTCTTTCAAAAATGGCATTCTGCTCAGCTTTTCATCTCTTCCATATTAGAGGATTCTAACTGACTTGATACAACTGGCTCACAAAAGTAAAAACTCAAAACTAAAAAAATTTCAATTGTGTATCGTTAACATTGCATTTCCTCATTTTGTCCTTTTTAATTTTTGTTAGCCAAATAGCAAGCTTTAATGAATTCACCATTATGATACCACTGTAAATTAATGCATTTGATGTATTTAAAATGCAATATCAACAAAATAACTACCTCAGATCGTTTTTTTTTAAAAAACAACAACAACAAGAGTGTATTACTTACACATCAAAGGCGCTGAACTCTAAAGTCAGACGAGTGGGCAAGCCGACAGGGTCACCTGTCAGGTTTAATACAGATCAAAAACTTCATTTCAATTGTTGCGTGATAAAGACAACAATGATGAACTATTTATTCAGTGTTTCAGTGAATAAACAGGCTTTCCTTATTAAAGTCCCAGGAAGTAACATTACCACTCACCATTATAATAGTATCCTTTGATGCACTTAGGGCTCTCGTCCAGCCTGTAATCATTGAGCTTCTTCTGGGTGAGCTGGTGCCAGAAGCCTGCCTCCAACGCGCTGCTGAAGGGTGCAAACTGCAGCTTGAGGTCTTCAGAGGATAATGATGCTCCACTGATGTCAGACGCCATCAGGACTACAATGACCAATTTTTACAAACACTAAACTAAAGGAGAAGGCAGTAATACTTATTAAGAACAAAGAGTGATAAAACTGTATTGACAATCATGTATTTGATCAACATGATTTATTCATTTACACATAAAATCATTATTGTTGGCAGAGCTGCCACTGTAGGCGTATAAGCAGGAACACTTCTGCCTTTATTGTTTGTTTTGCAGAAGAATTGTTAGAAATTGGAATACAAGTAGTGGGATTAATGTAATCCTCAGCTACTGCCAAATACAAAATTATTAATTTTAGCAAGAGTTATTTACCTGAGGTGCTTTGACATAAAACCAAAGGAAGGAAACAAATGTGATAAACATACACAAATAAAACTTCACACTTTTAAGAAGGAAATCTTTGTTCAGACATTTTTTCTGTAATGCCATTTTCTTAGTTCAATTGAAGTGCTGGAGCCATTCAGAGATCATCTATTTTTAATTATGAATCACCTTATCTCAAAATTATTATTTTGCATTTTTGTAAGTCTTGGGTCTGAGAGAGTTACTAATAAATTAAATATAAACAATAATATTTCCTGGTAAATGTCTAGCTATGTTTTCCCCAAGAGGTTATCTTAAGTATCAAATGACAACTTTTCTGATCAGCTTTTGTTTTAAAATTATTCCAAATTATAATTATAAAAAAATGTCTTTTTTTATCATTTTTTTCTTGTCGTTTTGAACACATCTTTTTACAGGCCCGTTTTTGACAGACTGGCCCTGTGTAACACTGACAATGAACAGATGCTGTTCCATTTCATGGAAAAGCTTTTTCTCATACAGATTTGTCCTGATTTTCCTTGCACTACACACTGGGCCTTGACATATTTCAGGCTTATTTTGCAAGTTGTTAGAACATATGACTTTGACCAATCAGTCATCCACAGTATTTCCTGATGAGGAAAATCTTATTACAACATGGTTCTGTAAGAGTAGATGAAGAAACAGATAGAAGAACACAATAAAAGTTCTGTCAGCCAAACTGAGACACAGCAATTTCATAGTCTTTTAAGGAAACAAGCCCAATCTACAGACATCCTATTCCAGAACTGTCAAAACGACCTGTTTGTTAATGTTCTGAAACCAGACAGCTGGCATAGTCACTGTGAAATGGGGAACACTGAAGTCACTGTTTGTGACTGCAAATGGCTTGATACTGAGTTAAACTTCCAGCACATGGAAATGGACGTTCATACAGATTCCCCATCAAAGTTTTAGTCTCTAAATTTGCAAAGCAGGCAGGAATACACTCCTAAATATATGCAGGTCTGGTTGCTGGTGGTTCTATACTCCACACATTTAAAATTTTGATTTGTAAAATTAAAAAAAAGTCTTGTATTTTTTAATTTTACAATTATGAACTACTTTTCGTTGTTTTATGGTGTAAACATTGTTGTGACCGGACAAAATATTAATATTTTCCCTAAACATATGCTTTTTAAGGCTTTCATTAATGAAGATAGTTGCACCTTAAGCAGCTTAAACGTGACTCAAATACAATGAAATACAAAGAGTTACTTTTCGAGAAAGCACATAAATAACACAAACCAAATGATTCAGATTAGTTTTATCCACGAAAGACATATTTTATAAACAAAAATGCTCCAGTGTTTCTGTACTCACCCTCTGCTGCTACTTCCTGTTTCAGACGGTCACGTGAACGAAGGAGCTGTCAATAAAGCGGTGCAGTATGGGTAAAACCAGCGCGTCACTTTTAGCTTAGCTGTTTGCGGCTTCCTCTGTGTTTTACGGCGCAAGAACCATGGAGTAAAAGACGAAGAACCAGAACAGGAACAAGAACACGCAAACGACGAAGCAAGAGAAAACAGACAGAAATCTGTAGGCGCCGTTTCTTTTCATCTCGGACGGAGAGATGAAGTGATAATAGAGGCTGCTAACACACACTCAGCATAAGCCCTACTGTTTTGTCTCAGCAGGCGAAGCCTCGCAAAAACACATCAGTTATGAAACAGGTTCTCTATTTTACTTTGAGGGAAATGCAGAAATATATATATGAATCTTATTTTCACCTGTGCGGTCACCAGAAAGTAAGAGATCCGATTCAGACAGAGGGGGGCGGGCGATAATAAGTTAGGGATCGTCTGTAAATGTTTCTTCCCGGGAAAACGCCACATTCGACGGCTTCAATCAAAAGAATGAATATTTTTATATTTGATTCATTTGACTATAGTTAAATCCAAAGATTATTTCAGTTTAGCCATATTTTTCTTATAAAAAATCTCTCAAACGATAATTAAATGTGTATTAATATTCATTTGAAGGGGAATATATTTTATTTTTCTTTACATTACAGCGATTAAACTCTTATTATGATTCCCCTTGTATTTTCACGACTTATCTTTAGTAATGAGCTGCAAGTATTTGAGGTTGGAAGACCTTTTGCCATTGCCCTAATTTTTACCTTCCTGCACAAATTGCTTAGGAGACTGAGTCTTGATTCTGGCTTGGCCATTTCAAAATGGGAATATCCTTTCCAGTCAGAACATGTTGGTAAAATTGAGATAATTTCAAACCTGAATCTACCTACTACTGAATAACATTAGGCTTAACAATATATCACAGTATATTACAATTTGCTTTAAAATGTGCTAGAAAAAAAAATACAAACCTAAAAACATTCCATCATCTAGCTGATATTTTTTTAGATCAGTTATTTAAGCATTGTTTTCAAGGTAGGCCTATGTCCTGGTGTTTACCATACGCAATAAAAATGTTTTGTTATTTAGAAACAGAGAAAGCACACCCAATTTGTAGGATAGAACTTACATGTTGGCATCAAAATACACAAAAAATACAGATAAGCTTTACACATTAAAGTTTTTTCCACCATTAGAATTATTTCCCTTTTGCCAAAGTGTTTTCTGACTTGCAGATAGACTCACATAAGCTTCAAACTGCATAACAAAGAGCCATTTTTCATTAATTTGTTGATATTATATATTTTTCATACCATACCGTTTATGACCCAAAGAGAAAATTTATTATGTCCACATCCCTAAAAGCAGAATGTGAAAAATGTCTTCCTCATTCCAAAACATTTCTTTAAAAAAACCATGTCTTTTGGAATGCGCTGGTGCAGAAAGTTAGTATTATCCAAGTAACTGAGTCCAAAGCTAATATGGTCTGAGTTCATATTATAGGAAAAACACAGTTATTTGTTAGTAAACATTAAACCTGCTAAAGTGTCAAAATAAAAAACTTTAATTCCACATCATGAGATTTCGTCTTCTACACGTAGACAAAATGCAAAAGACTCCTACATGCAAACAACATAGGTTGTTTGCATGCAGGAGCTTGTATCGATACATATTGGCCATTTAATTGCCCATCTAACAGATTAATGTTGAAATTTGGTGTTATGTTCACATTCTCAGAAGAAAAAATGTAATAAATCCAGTCCCAACTGAATGAATCCTGCAGCTGGTCCCAAACTAACGTAACTGTCACTTGTGTGTTATGTTTTCATTAGGTGTAATATCTGTAAAATGTCACAGGTGTAAAGTATAACTTGTCAGGAAAATGTTGACCTTTTTAGCTCAGTGGGACTAACATTAGCACCATACTGTCAGTGCTGTCAATTAGGAAAAGCTGAAGCACTTAATAAATGTCAAAAACCAGGCTAGGTCATTTAGAAACACTGTCAACTCACATTTTCCACATTCCTGTGATAAAAATGAGCTATTACAAAGTTTTCTTTTCATATACTTTATTTATGACTCAAAAGAAATGTTCTCCACTCAGGTTAAATTCTGTATGACTGATACTTTAATGAGTAGTTGTATGGTGAACACTAAGGTTGAGCTGAAAGCTGGTGGCACTTAAGAGAGAATAGCATTAAACTGCAAACTGTGCGGGCAAGTCGTGTCTGGGGAGAAAAATCTCTGTCAAGCAGCCAACTTTACCCTACCCTCACTCTCATAGCTGCTACATGCTGTTTGGTGCCACTGGTGGTGAAATTAGAAATAGGGTGTAGGAATATGTTGCTGTTTTAGCCAGGATAGAGAGTCAGTGGATAAGTAAAAGTGTTATTTTCTGCTCTCCAGCTTGTTGTGAAGAGCCTAGGGCTTCTGTACTGCTACTGACAGCGCACAGGGGTCAAAACTTAAACACTAGTCTTTTGGGCTAGTGTTTGAGTATATAAAATATATACATATTAAAAGTGTCAAAGATATAATTGTTTCTTTCTTTTTTGTCTAGTGTGTTAAATGTTTAGTTTTAGAGGTTTTGGATCGCCGGTATAGATATGAAGTGGGAAATACAGTTAAAGTTAAATGCCAATGGATGCCCTTATATCAAGTGGGTGCTTGCAGTCTCACATCCAGTAATTGATAATGTTGTATGCATTGCCTTATTAGTATTCTGTGCTGTGCAATGCCCTGTAGGGGTGTTTGTCAGGTTTGACTCTTGGTTTGGAGCCCACACATAAGTACATGGCTGTGTGATTTGACTGGGAAGAGTGGGTAAAAAAATATAGTACGCATTACCAATATTTGACAAAAATATTTTTTTAATGCACAACAATTGAAATAAAATTTTTCCCAGGTGTCAAAAGTAACCTATCCAGTCTACAGGTGCTTCCTCTGCTCATCCGCGCTCACCACAAACTTCCAAAACTACGACTATAACTCAGCCTAAAGATTTCAAATCTACTGAATACATGCAGAAAAAGAAACTGCAAATGACATGAAAAAGTCATTTCATCTGCTAAAAATAGGGGTAAAAAATGATCAGAAGTGTTGTCTAAGTGCTAAGGACCACTTCCGCAATGCTTCAGAAAAAATTGGAATTAGCAGGAATAATAGTTTCAAAAAGATGCATTAAACCAAAAATAAAGAGGTGCATTAAACCGTCATGGCCTGTGTGGACGCTCACCACAAAACTCTTCACTGCTGAAGAAAATATTTCATTTGTCCAGTTGTTCTAGGTGTTTGGACTTCAAAATACACATAACAGTAAATGAACAGTGTCACAGAGTTTACACTAATTGTGAGAGAAAAGACAGAACTTCATAAGCATCTGACAAAAACACAGACACATATAGGGCTCCTTGCCTTTTCTGTTTGCTTCGTGCTTCACTGTTGTTGGATGGAGATGCCTTTTACAAGTCTTACAGAGGTGGGTGTTGGGGAATAATTGGTCCATAATTAGATGCATTATTTAAACCATTCATTAAGAATTTATGTTCTTTGCTCTGTGTTTACAGTGATGTCTGAAGTGAATAAAACCTGATGAGAAGACTTTGACTTTACTGTATGTTTCCACCTAAGGTGACACCTTATGGATGCTTTATTTTATTCACCTACCTGTCCAGGTAAACACTATTTCCTGCTTAGTACTATCCTTCTCTAAATTGTCAGATTGAGATAGATTTGTTTGAATTTTACATGTAGCTGCATCTCTGAGAAAATTACAAGTTATATTGCATATATCACACATTCATGGTTGCTTTTCCCACAGGGCTGTGCAATAATATATTTTACACTTTGGATAATGATAAGGGAGAAGGTGCTACATACCAACATAAAAAAAGAAAATAGACGTAGAAAGAGATTTCCCAGTAGAGACAGGCTCTGTTGTCATTAAATGTTTACTGTTGTGTTTGGTGAGTACTGTTCCTATGATTCTGACATCAGATTTGTCCGAAAATGTGCCTTGACCTACCGTATGTCAACAGTTACTTTTTATTTTCCGGTTGCTATTTTTTTTCTGCTTATAGGACAAACATGCCACAGCCCAACTATAACTACAGGAGTTGGCACTGTTTAACCCTTTGTTAAAATTAAAAAAGGTCAGTGATTATATTCTTTATCTTTACAATAAATGCTTATCGGTCAGTATTACAGTATTTTCATTACTTAGCTTTAAATAAATACCATTATTTGTTTTCTACCCTTTAATGGAAAACCTGGGTCTTTTATTTTTTGTTTTAGAGATGTATGTTTGACATAAAAGTATTTAAAATTTTAATAGTCTGTTTTTAGTGAATATTTGTAACCAATTATTATTACATTATGCATTTGTTTTAAATCATAATTTTTATACATGTGTATAGCCATAAGGTAGTATTAACAAAATTAGTTTTACGTAATATAAAACGGAAAATAGAAATAATTATGTAGGGTTAGGGATAAATGTCATGTGAAAATTAAAATGTCTCCCAGCAATTAGAATGTAAATGAGCATATTTTAAAAGACAGAGCAAAGAAAATTGAAATAACAGGAAATAAATGTGTCCCTTTTTGACCAATGTTTTGCATACCAATTAGTGTGCATCTGTTTCTATTAAAGAGTTGATTTTGTTAAATTTATAATCTAAGTTAAACACAATAGCTTTCTAGTCAATATTTAATTTGACCTCTGGACACAATGTAATGTGTGTGGATTGCTCAATAACCAGAGCAATCCTCACACATAAAAATCAAAGCAAATTACTCCCTAAATAATGTTAGGTGTAAAAAACGGGAATGTTACTGTAAGTATTGAACACAGTTGCTTAAATTTCTTAAACACTTTGCAGAAATGTCTTTCTTGATAACAACTGCATTTAGATAGCAATCACAAGTAATCCTTAGATGTGATTTCGACCCATTTTTCTGCAGAAACTGCTATCAACTTGAAAGGTCCAGGGTTTCTATGCACTCCTTCAGTTCTTTCTAATTGGAATCAAGCCAGGTGGCTGTTTGGACAATTATAGAAGTTTTACTTTCTTTTTCTGAAACCAATTAAGAGTTTTCTTGACTGTGTGTTTGGGACTAGTGTCTTGGTTGGAAATCTATTCATTTCATCTTCAGAGTATAATCAAGAACTGCAGTAGTAAGAACTGTGCCCCAAACAAGTGAATTCAAAGGTTTAATGAAGTGAGAGAATTGGACTCTTCTTCTTTTGATTAATCTGTCAGAAATCTTATAAAGGGTATACCTGGCCATTGTCGGTTTTATGGTGAATTTAAATTCCTCCTGCTTTTGGTTTATTGCTCAAATGGCATTCACTGAAACATTTAGAGGATTAAAAGTACCGACGTAGCCACTGACATTTGTATGTTTAGCAACATTTGGAGTTTTTAATTGTCTTATCATACAACTTTGTACAATACTTTGGTAAAGAGAACTTTTTTTATAGCCGAACCGTTAATATTAATCTGGCTGAAAGTGATTTACAGTGGGCAGTAGGAATGCTTTCTACAGAGTTTTGCTGGTTTCTTGACTTTCTGGTTTTTTGCCAACCTTATTCAAAACATATTCCATATTATTACCATTTCCCCCCCATGTCCTTATTTGTGGATTGATTTGCTTTGATTTCCCTGTATTTGTGGATTACTTGGGTTTTTGTCAACATCAGGTGTGAATTTTCTATCAACTACATCAGAAATACTTAAACTTGGAAAACAAGGTGTGGTTTCTGAGCTGACATTGATTCTATTTAATTATGCTGAGCCTATTCACAAAAGTTTTCTGAAACTACAATGTTGAAATGTGAGTGTATACTACACATGAAAGGGCAAGTTTTATTTAAAATCTTGTTTAATTAATGAAAACAAAAAAGGAAGGAAAATCACAGAATTACCCACAGACTTAAGTGTCATGTTGTTTCATGTTATTAATTTCTAACAACTTCAGAACACAAAATAAATGCAAAATAACTTAAAACATTTTCACATAGCTCTAAATAAAAAATACTGTGGTTTGCTGTCAACTTGGAATCTTAACTCCTGGCTATGAAATATGAAAATATTTTTGACTCAATTCATGTTCATTTGAAGAGATATTTTTTTATTTTTATTGTTAAAGAGAGGCTCTGTGGAGTTCTTATCCGTCATAACACTACTCTCATTGGTATTCCTGATGCACATATAAAAAGAAACTTAAAATGAATGCATATATAATAGCTGTTGCACAATATTCCACTAATGTAACTTGTGGGATAAAAAATCCAATGCTTAATTTCCATTACTACAAAATCAGTATAACTAAAGCTTTTCTTAATATATTCTTTATTTTTAATTATTTTTTTAGTTGACTACTAGCTCCTATTTCCCAAGGGTGCAAATGTGACACAGGGGCTCATTTCTGGAAGCTATTCTTCACCAAACTATTCAAGTGAAGCAAATGTATATTATTTCACACAAGTCAAAAGAAGTCTTTGGAGAAATGCATTCCTTTACCTCTGGACAAAGTACAATAACATCAGCAAAACAGACAAAAATAAATAACATTTTACTCTAAAAGACTCTGTCAAACTGCAAGTTACAAAAATAAAATCTGAGACTTAATGTACAAAACAAGCTGCCACCCAAAATATGCTTTTACTTTATCAACAATAAAAAAACATCCAAGACCATAAACTTTTTTTTGTACTATCTATTATTATTGGTAACATTTGGAGAGCTCGTGTGACTCTATGCTCTTGCAGTCACATCACTCACAAATTGATCTTGACAATGTTTTTGAAAACACGTTTAAAGTTTCCATTGCAGAGTGGGTATATGAAAGGGTTTAGAGTGGAATTGATGTAACCAAGCCAAATGGTGAACATGTGAAGATCGTGGTGCACACACTCTGGGCAGAAAGCCATGACCATAAAAACTATGAAATAAGGAATCCAACACAGTAAGAAAGCAGCGATTATGAAACCTAACTGCTTGGCAGCTTTGTGCTCCTTATGAATCCTCAGACTTTGAATTCGATGTCGTGATTGGTCTATAAACCTGTGCCATGCCTGTTTCAGAGTCACTCCATTATCCGAGTCTATTTTGGTGTCCTCGACTCCTTCCTCGGGCCACGGGAGCGCCTGACTGGGGTCGTAGCTGTTGCAGAGCACATCTGTGTACCTCTGCACATCTGACACTGGACTGATACCGCAAACTCCACTCACAGAGTTTGTCACTGTGACATGGCATTCATTGAGAGAGGCTTGATGTTTGTTCTCATTGTTTCCACCTGAGCATGTCATATCCTGCGGCGCAGACGACTGGCTCAGGGGAAGCTCTGGTCCTGGCTGCCTCTCTTCAGGCGACAAGGAGCATGTTTTACCCCTCCGTGCCATTCTGAGTCGCTTTGTTGTCATGGAAAGAAGTGACGCAGGTTGGGACTTTACGCCTATTTTTCTGTGAGTTCTAAAAGAAGCAGATTTAGTTTTCTCACCATCTTCAAGTGAATATGTTTGAGCTAGAGTGTTCTGATCTAGCAGTCTGTCTTTTTTTAGTTGTTTGAGGGAAACCTCTGTTTCGTTCCCAAGGGATTTGGAGTCATTTTTTTTAGGGCTTGGGGCATTGCCTCCATTCTCATTTTCTCCAAATGAATCTGCTGGATGAATGATTCTCTCTCTGTCTCGTAGATGCTGCCTCACTGCCAAGTAGATGTGTGTGTAAAACCACAACATCAAAATTGAGGGTACATAGAAGTTGAAAACCGCTGTTATCACCTTGAACCACGTAACAAAGCGAAAGTCTGTGTCACATTTGTTCTCCTCCTCAGGTTTAAGGTCCACATGTGTGAAGGACCTCCATCCTAAAATAGGAATTATCCACATCATTGAAAGTAGCCAAGCCCCAGAGATCATCAAGCTCGCTTTTCCCCGTGTTCGATACTTTAGGTATTTCAGAGGTTGTCTGACTGAGCGGTACCGATCCAAACACAGTATAAACAAGCTAAAGATTGATGCTGTGCTGGCCACATAATCCATGATCAGCCAAAACTGGCACACCGCTCGCCCCAGACTCCACTCGTCCTCCAGCAGATACATCAAGTTCAGAGGCATAACTGTTGTTCCCACAATCAAATCTGCCACTGACAGGCTAACAATGTACAGGTTTCCCACTGTGTGGAGAGTTTTTTCTTTCTTCACTGCATAGAGGACAAGCAGGTTCATTATGATGGTGAGGAGCGATAAGAGGCCCAACGATACTCCAAGGAGAACGTTATGGAGTGGGTAATGAAGGGTCTCGGTTTTGTTGAGCCTTGGATCATCACCATACGGATGGTTGCTCCAGCTTCTGTTGCTATTGTTGATATAGCTGTTGGGGTTGAGGTCCAGGAAGTCTGCAAAAGGTGATAGACCAGATTCCATCATGTTAGGTGAGATGAAGTCTTCTACATCCAGTCCCATTCTGGACAGCTGATGGTTGTTTGGCCATTAGTTTGAAGCCTTTTGTTTCTTGTGTCTCACTGTGCTCTGGTTACACCAGTTGCAGAAAGAACAGCCGATCTTCAGTGCTGGTCAGTGTTTCCTTTGCCAGTTGGTGCATGTTGTTCAAAATCCAAATATCTGCAACACACAAAGCATGACAAATGAGCCTTCTGAAATATATACATTGCATGAAATTTGTTGAGTTGATATAATCAAGCCAAATGCTTTTTTTCCTCAACAAAAACAGGAGCGCTGGTCAGAGATGAATGGAACTGATCTGGCAGAAAATATGTAAGAGACTGGCCAAACTGGGGCAGAATTTCACCTCCCAGTAGGTAAATGACTGTAGACACAAAGCCAGAATGGCCCAGTGAAAGTCCACACCTGACCATGAGAATCTGCAGCAAGACTTACAGAAAATGTTGTTCACAAACTCATATAGTCTGACTCAGTTTGAACTGTTTTGACAAAAAGAAATCGGTTAAATTTAGTCTCTGGATGTTGGTAGAGACATATCCCAAAAGACCTACAGCTATAATTACAGCGAAATTATTGACTCAGCAAGGCTGATTATAAATGCACCTCTCACATGGTGAAAATGTCACAATTATGTACTTTGTGTTTGAAGTTCAAGGTGTCTTTGTGTTTGAGGCTATAAAGCAACAAAACGGATAAGTGTGTGAGTGGTATGACAACATTTGCAAGAAACTGTAAGAATATAAGACACAAACTGTCAACAGGCTAAAGAAAAACAAATATCTAAAATCACACCATCCTTTACACTATTTTAATGTATTCTGTCTTTCGGTTTATATCTTGTAGCAAATATCATAAACTAAACTGCTAATATAAACTATTTTCTATTTAATTTCAGTGGAACTAAAATGGGCTTTTGACCTCAGTGACAGACAGACAGAAATAACATATTGTTTTTTATTTTCTTGGATTATTTCAACAGTGAACTCAGCAGCTTTGAAGAGAGTTAAGTCTGTGTTCATCTCTCTCTCATTCACTGTCCAGCTGGCTTTCTTCAACACTTACACAAGGAAAGGGCAGTGAGATGGGATTCCATCACCAACCCAGCAGCAGAAAAACTGAGCAGAAAAGGAGCGACTGTTAATATGTCTTCTGTGCCATATGATGGATATTGTGTCCTGTTGTATATACAGCAACATTTCTGGAGGATGAAGTGCTCCAAGTGATATTAAAACATATCGCTGTGGTGCTGGAAAACACTCATCTGTAACAGTTGGAGGTATCGATTTTTTATGAGAATGGACTAAAATAAGCCAGTTGCCATGGGTGCAGGTGACGTTGTTTGTTTATAGATTCAAATTTTTAAAATATTTTAATTGAGCTCCTTCTCATTTAGACATTTCTATGGTATTTGCCAATTTAAAAGCATAAATATTTAAAATAAGCACACCATTTAATCAATTGGCATGTCAAATGCCTTAAAATATGGAACTTACATTCAGAAAAATAATCATAGATTTCACAGTGCTGATAAAACCTACTTTTGCATAATAACGTCATCTGTCGGTGTGTTTCTATTCGATCGGTTTGTGGGTATACATGCTTATTCATTGATGACATAAGCAGCAGGAGAAAGAAAAGATCCTTTCTAAGGCTTAGTGTTCAGTGTGGAGAAAAAAAAACATACCAACCAGCACTGAGAGCTGAGAGGGTTGGTGGTGCATCCATAACAACTGTCATCGTGGTTTCACATTAATGGAGAAAGCTTTTTACAGGGAGGTAAGCTGAACAATCAGATTTTGTTTTTTGTCTTTTTTTCACCACGTTTTAATTTGGCCCAAAACTTTTATCTGAATCTGACATGGGGCACCAATTCCAGTTCAAAAGACTTATAAAATAAATAAAACAATAATTTGTGTAAACAATGTTATTTCTATGAATAGAATAGAATAGAATAGAATAGAATAGAATAGGTTAATAAAAAATGTGCACAAAACAACAGACTATTTACAATAAATGACAATCTAAGATGGGGCATCCAGATGTCAACAGAAATGTTATTTAAAATGAAAACAACTTTGCAAATAAATGTACAAATACCAGCAAGTATGTAGACACTTATTGAGTTTTCTGGGACCAGTGATGATAATATAGTCTATCCAAGGAAGGATCTATGATAATAGTTCTCTGTGCACTTAGGATGCAGCGGAAGGTGCTCTTCAGTTCACTTTATGTAGTCCAGAGGACCCCAAAGTGCTTTGGTGGTAAGCTACATTGTAGCAACAGCTGCCTTTTACCCCTCTTAGCACCACCAGCAGGCAAGGCGAGCGAAATGCCTTGCCCAAGATGCATAGAGTGGACAAAGTGGGGATTTTGAACCGGCAAACCACCAGTTACAGGTCAAACTCCTCCCTCCTGAGTCACCTTCACCCTAACTCACCAGGTAGTCATGCTTGGTGTCTCTGGTGTACAGGGTTTAAATGTGGATGCAGAAAAGTTGGAGAGGAAAATCTAACTAGTCAATATGACTGCTGCACAGGCACAACTAAATCAGTAACAAAATTTGTCTGTATATCAAATTTAATTTATTGTACAGATAATTAAAAAATATGAAATCCAATTTCAACAGTAAGACTACTGGTATAATTATCACACCATAGATATTTTTCTATTTATGATCACTGTAGTATATATGTTTTTGTTGTTTTATATATATATATTTAAGACATTGAGCCAACATTTGCTATAAAACTTAAACGTATGTTCATTCTTGAATAATCTTGAATAATTTTGAGGCTTATGCTTCTCTGCTGACCTGTTTCCCCCCTCAGGGCAGCTGAATTGCTTATACCTTGGGCCAGCTTTAAACATAAGCATTAATGTTGATGGATGGATGATTTTTCACCCATTTGTAAACAGAAGTGAAGGCACATTACAGCTGTTTTTTAAAAAGTATATATATATGATACAATAACAGAGTGAGCAAAGGGAAGTAGAGGCTGTAAATGTAGAGGCTGTAAATGTGCTGTCCTGCTGTCCCTTATATCTTGATGACATACCATAAAGAGAGCTCAATAAAAATATTTAATTTAAGAATATCACCTGAAGCTTCCACAAATATTTCTGGTGTTAAATCTGAGGTAAATGTTTGTATATCATTTCCATCGCTATGTGCCTTGGAGTCTGGACTGTACCTGCCTCCGCAACACAAGCATTTAGCAACCGTCTTACTCACTGTTATCACAGACAACGAGGATATAAACAGTAGGCAGAATAAACCTGCTGTGCGCTGCACGTATGGATCACCGAGCCAGAAAACAACCGGATAACGTTCAGTTGTATAACTGCTACAATGCAATCATGTGTAATGAAGGCAAAATGTTTAATTTCATTACAGAGAGGAACACACAATAATTATTGCATCGTTTGTCCTCTTGCAGCTCAACAGGGCGCATCTATCAAAAAATATTATCAGCAGACGTGCAGGAAGACACCTGTTGACAAGCGGCGGTAATAATGTTACACAAGGAACTTTCTTTTCCTGCCAAAACATCCACAAAATGCGCATTTGTCAAAACCACGGCTACAACGCTCTCAATAAAAAGTTTCACTTTTAAAAAAATAATAAACCACAACTTATGCGAAGTGTTAGACTTACTGTAAGAGATAGACGCTCAGTAAAATCCTCTTCCAAGCTGTTTTCCGCTCAGGAATCCGAAAACTAGTGAGACAGGTTGGAATTGGAAATGGATCGTTATCATCCCTCCCTCTGCTCCGTCCTTCCTCCTCGTTCACGTCTCTGGACTGAACTTTGGAGTTAATATGATAAACCCAGCAGCTCGCCAGGCTGCAGGAACGGGGGTTTTACTAGCAATGGCGTATAATGATTTGCAGTGCCATGATTCAGAGGATGATTCACTGGACAATTACGCGCAGACTGTGAGCAACTTCCTCCATAGTAGCCTGTTAGACCTGGACTTTACTGTAAAAATAAATAAATAAATAGATACCTCCAGATCTCGAGAAATAACAGAGCCTATTAGAGGAACGTGAATTAATTTTCTTTTGCGCAAGAATTATGTTTGTCAGAATAACTGGAAGAATAATTTGCGTTTCCAAGACCACGAGAATTGTGCGCATCATAAAACAAGTCTTCGTTTTGGGGTAACAGAGATCTCTTTAGGGGTTTCTAATGGTCAAACACTGATAACTGTTAAAATGTGGAACATGAGAAAAAATTTGACTAGAGCTCAATATTTATTTTTTTTTTTAAAGCGATGCTAAATGAATATCTTGTTCATATTCATATAAAGCCAGACATTATGAATGTCTGGACAACTAATGAGCAAGCTTTGGCAAATTTATTGTCACCTTGTTTTGACACCTAGTAACAGCTCTCTGCCTGGTGCAATCATTACCTGGATACAACACTAATACGGTCATGCGTATTTTTTTAAGATACGTGCCGACATTTGCGGAGGGAGCTAAAAATGTTCTTTATAATTGCTGAGAGAAGGTAAAGTGAAATAAAGAGAGCGGAATATCCTTATTTTCAAGGGTTTTGCATATCAGGGCATAATAATAAAAAAGGAATCTGGTCTATATTACGTTTTGATATTTCAAACCTCATGGGTCTGAAGCAAGGGTGTGCAAGTCCAGTCTTTGAGGGCCAGCGTCCTGCAACATTGAGATGTTTCTCTGCTTCATTGTTTGACACCTAAGTCAAACAATCAGGTTACAAGCAGGATTGTGGATAACCTGACTGCATAATGACAAGGTGATTCAGTCATTTGATTCAGGTGTTGGATCAGGGACATGTCCAGAAGTTCAAAGATACCAGCCCTTGTGGACTGGAATGGAAGACAAAAGACCTACAGCAGATTCCAGATTCACTAAAATTACATAAAAACAAACCAAAATGGGAATTTTATTGTGAAAAAATTAGTGCATGCCATGATTCCAAAGAATGGAGATCATCAATTTTCTGCAATATTTTTTTCTACTTTCCTTTTTTTCGATCAAACGACTTTATTGCACTCTTTGACCACAATTTATGTAGCTTCAGATTTTTTTAGGTTTACAGAAATTTTGTTTTTTAAGCCAAATTGGACATTCATGATAGGAACCTAACCATTCAACCAAACATCAAAGGATTACTGAAATAAAACATTGCGGTTTTATTTGATATGAACCATGTAGCTTGACATATGGATCAGACATTTGAAGGTTATATTTCTGTGCTTGTCAGATATTTCAAGATTTCATACGTGTTACAAGTGTTTTAAGGTAGCAAATCCTTTCAGCCAAAAGCCAAAATAAAAAAAATGGTCAGAGATGAGAGATTACCTTTTCAGTTATCTTTAGAGCTAGAACACTAGGTGTTGACTGCCAAAGTACTTGGCATGATTGGATTTGAGATAGTCTTCCCAGTAGGCCAGAGGTTAATACTATCACCTCACAGCAAGAAATTTATAGATCATCTGTGCATGACTTTTGTTGTGAAGTCAGCTTGTGTGCAAGCATTCATCCAGACATCCTGGTTTCCTCCTTTGGTCCAGAGACATCCAGGCTGAGTTAACTGGTGATCTTTTATTTACCTTGCAAATGAAGGTTAGTATGCATGGTTGCCTGCTGTGTCTCTGCTGTGGCACCATCATGGACTGACAACCTGTTGTGTAACTGGGTTCTCTCCTGCAGACTACCGACACCCCCGCAGCTCCAGCAAAGAGAGTATGGAAAGTGAAGAGATTTGTAAGACAACTCTGCTGCTGCTGGGAAAGCGTCAGTATGTCTCTATTTTAAGGAAAACAAAATATACAGAATGTGTAAAAAATGTGTATTGTCCAGATCATCTGATATAGATTTTTTTCCCCTTTGGTAGCTTCTGATCCAGGAGTTTTAGTTGCATTACAGTATAAAACAACAATCACATACATTGAAAAGTTATTTTCTAATTAATTTCCAAAAAGATCAGATGAAAGGAACTTTAGGTGTAATTAGAACTTCCAAGCATGTGCATGAACCTCGGAGTTATTTGAGTCAAACACAGATAAACCGTGACAAAGAACTCACAAACAGCTTGCATTGTTAAGATTTTTATTTCTTATGTTGTCTTGTAGAGCTACTATAAATAAACATTTTTCTTAGGAAAACATTTTTCTTGTAGATATGGTTAAAAAAGCAATGACTGATTTATCTATGTGCATAAATGTTTGTGTCCAAAAATACATAGATGTCACAGTGTATTTTGCCAAAAAAAAGATACAAAAAGTGTATTTGATAGTCACATCAGTTCCCAAGTTCAGGGCTAGTTTTTGTCTAGCTTTCTAAATATCAGGAAAACTAGGGTGTTTTCTAAACAGCTATTAATTGTCCTGGACTCCTATTTCTTTTAGAGAGTTTGGAAATGTGATATTGTAACATATATTTACTATCTCTGTATTATCTGGAAAGGCTGCAGGGTTGCACAGTTGGTAGCACTGTGCCTTTGCGGCGAGAAGGTCCCAGATTTAATTCTGAAGCAGGGTCCTTCTGCATGGGGTTTGCTCACATTCATACAACTATGGCTTCTTCCCACTGAAAGTTTTACCCTGTTCAGACAAGTGGCAACAGTGCATGGATGGACCAATAGATTGATGGCTTGATGGTATTAGTCGATATTCCATTTTATTTATCAAAATGAGTCAAGTTTACAGTTTTCCACAACTGTTAAACTTTTTTTGCTAGGATGTGTAATCCTTCTATGATTTATTTTCAAACAGATATAATCTTAAAAATAATTCAACAAGTCTATAAGCACAAATGTTTTTTGACCAGAAGCATTGGCCAATTTGTAATTTGAATTAGTGTCAAATGTCCTTGTTTTATGTGAACTAGCAACATCTGTTTACATAAATTTTTTTTAAAAATGACTTGAAGTGATTCTGGCGAAGAAAGGCCATTTGTAGAGGTGACTGCAATGAACCAAACAGATGCAGAACGTTTGGACAATCATGCTATCAGTGAAAGATTATAAATGTATAAACAGCTTTCTTTCAGCTTCTGCCTCATTTTCTGTCATTAAGGCCCATCTTCAAAACCCTGAAAGAACACTGAATCAGTGGACTCCAGATGCAGTTGGGTTCAATCTTTTTCAAAATTATATTTATGTTATGTTTAATTACTACATAAAGAAATTAGCCAACACTATTCTGCACTTTTTTTTTTTTAGCAGTAACATTAAAATATATTCTTAATTTTTGTTGGATATAAACTCTGTGCATAAGACATTCAATATCTAGGAAGCCCTGTCCTTATTATTGAATTTATCTTACATTAAAAAACATTGAATGGATACCAATTATCATTTATCTTTTCCCTGCACTTCACATTTACTATCTTGTGTTTGTCTGTCACACAAATTCCTATAAAACACTGTCAGTGTTTGTTGTTTATTTGTATTTTTCTATGCATTTCTCTACATTTCTGAGCCTGAATCCTATGGAAATGGTGGTGAAAGATGTGTTTTATGTAGCTTCTTATTAAATAGTTTATATATAAGTAGAATATTAAACTACAGCACGTTATTCTTTATTTTCTATAGATTTTAAACATCAGACCATTAGCTCACCTAATAAATGCTTCCATTTTTGTTTCTATTTAAACTGAAATAATATATTACTATGCTCACCATTATCAAACAAATCAATAACTATGCTTTTTTGCCCACAACCACTTAAAATTCTATGCCATCTCATCAAACACCATCTTTTGTGAACAGTTTGTATATTGCACTCGACATAGCTTTGAGCAGATGACAAAACAGTTGCTGTAAAACCTAAAGCCCACTCATGGAGCCTTGTCTCAGCAGAAGACATTCGGTAGCAATGTTTTCTGTTTTTCAGTGGGAACAATCTGAGCCAGCCGAGGCACTGACTGACACACAAGAAAGTCACTGACAGAAATATCCCGCATAGTTAATAACGCTGCCCCACTGCTACTCATTGTGCAGCAGTGGGATGATAAGGCTCCTAATGACCCTGCTAATGGGCTGATTCTGAAAATTATTCAGAAATTCATCTCTGAGTCTTCGAGACTGCTAAATGGCAGCTCAGACTGCAGACTGGAAAACCTCTTCTGTGTTCATAACCTGGTGACCTCATGGTGCCTCATAAAATACTGCCTGTATATTCCAGTGATGTAAATAGGTCTCTGTTATACAACAAGTCTTATGCATGGCACAAATGATTCACTTTCTGTGAAAGAGCAATGCATGTCTGAATATGATGAGTTTGACATAAAATATGCACTCCAAATGTTGTATTTCACAACATTTGGATTGCTGTGAAATCCAACAATCCAAATGTTGTTTGTTGGATTACACAAACAACATTGTGAAATCCAACAAAATAAATATTTATTTATTCTAAAATAAATATATACAGTATTACTTTATTTTAGAATAAAAAAAATAACTAGTGGATACAAGAAGTTATAAGCAACTTTTTTATTAGCAGAGATTTGTGAAATATGATCAGAAAACAGCGTTTTGGTCTTTGTTAAAGATCCAGTAGATGGTTCAAATACAATCATGTTCAATAAACTATAATATTCCAACGAGGCTTGTTTGTCAGAGTAAAAGTAGCTTGTTGAAAAAAACAACCTTTAAGCAGGTATTAAGCATACTTTTTATCAGTGTACTTCTAACATATCGTCTTATTAGTTTGTAATATTCTAATCTTAAATATATTTCCATTTGCTAAAAGCTGAAAATCATCATATTTAACAGAAATAAGGACTGGAAATTTATATAATGTGTTTTATTTAATGAAATGAGTTACTGAATAAATGTACTTTTCAATATTTCAATATACTTATGCACTCATTTACTCATTAAGTGTGTATATACATGCTGGTATATATTCAAGGATTTTGGAAACATTAAGCAATGTATGCAAAGCAAATGACGGCGGAAAACGAATTCATAAAAATGACAGAGTTATTTATTGTGTCAGTCCATTAGTTTGAGGTCAGTATCAGCCAATCATCTTAACCTTAGAAGTTATTGGTTTTGTGAGTTCTGTTTGTATTCCCAATGTGTAGTCAAGCACCATTTTAAACCTGACATAGATGGTTATTTGGTGGACATCAAAATGCGGTGCTACTTTGCAGCATGAGTGATCAGGGTTTCTGTATGCAGTTTGCTTTTTCCCCAGATGCCTGCAGACGCATCAGTCTTTTCCCACAGAGCAAAGACACGGGTGTTAGAATTTTAAGCTGGCCGCAGGTGTGAGCACGCATGGTTGTCAGTTTGATCCCGCTCTATTGGCTGAACATGACAGATAAGGTTCTAAGAAGTGCAATGTTTGTAAAAATAAAATAAACATCGAGAAACAAAAACAAAACAAAATCACTCCAAAGATCCATGATAAGATCCAGGCTAGTCACATTTTGATGTGTTTAAATACTGGATGAGATTCTCTCTTTTACATGCATGTAGTAATTATACACTTCACTCTTTAGTTAGAGTTTCTTCTTAAGTTGTGTTCTGCCTTGACAGCCACAATAGTTGTATTTGTTTAAAACAAATGCACTACGAAGAAACAAAAAGAGCCACCAGACAAGTTGTCTAAGAAATTTCACTAAATGACTGTCATCACAATACTACACAATATGTAGTAGTTGGAAGGAAAAACATCTAAACAGCATTTACAGTCAAGCTTTCTGTCCTTAATTTGACTAATATGGCTCAGATACAGGGAAATTATAATACTGT